>JAGFNX010000279.1:0-12762 GCA_017657125.1 Scopulariopsis brevicaulis
TARRAGCGGGGGGGGGGGGGGGGCAACGTACAGTCCTTGCCAGGGAACAGCGGCTTCCCGCTCAGCATCTCGGCCAGGATACACCCGACAGACCACACGTCAATGGCCTTGGTGTACTCCTTGAACGTGAGCATGATCTCCGGCGCGCGGTACCAGCGCGTGGCGACGTACTCCGTCATGAAGCCCGAGTTGTCCTCCTGTGAGGCGGCGGAGCGGGCGAGGCCAAAGTCGCACACCTTCAGGTCGCAGTTGGCGTTGAGGAGCAAGTTCGACGGCTTCAGGTCGCGGTGCAGCACGTTGGCCGAGTGCATGGCCTTGAGGGCGCGGAGGGTCTGGTAGATGAAGTACTGGCAGTGGTCGTCCGAGAGGTCCTGCGTGCGGATCACGCGGTGCATGTCCGTCTCCATGAGCTCCTGTCGGGCTGTTAGTCTCCGTCTCGGGAACGAGCGCCCACACGGGGATAGGCGCAGGGGTCACGGCGGCCGTACCTGGATGAGATACACCTCGTTGAAGGACTCGTAGTTCCGCGGCTTCTGGATATCAAGAATGGAGATGATGTTCTCGTGGTTAAAGTACCGCAGCAACTTCATCTCACGGAGTGTTCTTAGGCAGAACATAGAGTGGTCGAAGGGGGTGATCTTCTTGATGGCGACCTTTTGTCCCGAGGGCTTATGGATGGCGGAGCTGTGAGACCACAAGTCAGCGACGCGTCTCCCGTCCGCCGGCCACCCGAGAGGTGAGGCGGGCGAGCGGGCGGCAGGGGGGCAATCTCACCAGACCACACCGTAGGCGCCCTCGCCGACGACATCCTGGATGTCATATTGCTCGCTGACGTTGAACGAGATCTTGCGGGATCCCGCCGGGTTCGGGGCCTGAGCTCGCGACATGGTTCAGGGCCGTGTGGTGGAGTTGGCGGTGGGTATCGTGGGAGTGCGAGGTCGCGAGCGGGATCTTGTCGATGTGTCCGCCGGCGTGAGATTGGGTGTCGTCCTGTGCGTCCGGGGCGTAGTATCGGCGACGGGTTGAGTTGCGTGGGGAGGTATGAGTATTCGTGAGAAATGCACGCCGTGTGTTCCTATGTCGCTTAATGTGAGAAGGTGGCACGTAGGTTTGGCAGCCACGGCAAGAAGAAAAAAAAAGGTAGCGTCGGACTGTCAGGCTGCGATACGGAGGGGAAAGAGATCAATCCCGGGAGGCGTTGCTGGCGGATGTGAGGCGCTGGCCAAGAGCACAGCTACGGCCGATCTACCGGATGGGGGGAGGGTATATTGCGGAGCGAGAGGGTCGGGTGGGTAACGGGTCGTCAAACGTCTCGGGGTGGAGCTGACCGTCAACGGGCGAACGAGCTGTTATACTTGCAAACGACCCCGCGGTTTGGGAATCCGGTAGGTGTCTGAGGATCGAGGTGCGAGGTGCAAGGTGCTGGTGCGGGTGCGTGTGCGGGACGACGGGGTTACATACACCCACAGTCGGCCTGTGGCGGGGGGTCCCGCGGAGGAGGGGCACGTCCGCTCGGGCCTTTTTTTCCCTCTCAGTGGGCTCCTTGGGTACGGCCGCTGCGCCGGTCTCAAGTCTGGGGCGATACGAACGGACCCCGGTCCTGGGAGGAAACTGGGCTGGCCCGACACGTCAATCAATTGTCGACAAAGGGACCGCCCGTGTTTCGTTTGGGCTCGGCTCGAACCTACGGGTACCTCGGTGCGGCGGAGAGAGACTGACGCGGAGCTGCCCGAGCAGGCAGTGGCGCGGAGGCGGGGTTCGGACGGGTGGTAACAGCGCCAGGCAGCTAGGTGACGGGAGCTAGCCCAGGCGGCGTTCTGTTAGCGTTGCAGGTCTGGGCCGGAGCTGGAAGAGCGGACAAAGGCAGCGATTATTCAGCGCCGGATTGATGAAAGCGTCGCGGAGGCACGGTACTTGGGGACAAAGAGACCCGGCGCAGCGCCGTGATCTATCAGGAGGCTGTGGGGAAGGGGAAGGGGAAGCGCCGGTGGCAGACGAGCAAGCAAGGGGTCCCTGGACTGAGCTTCCAGAAGCCCGTCGGAACGCGAGGCCAGACGCCAGGAGGCAGGGGGACGCGACGGGGGCCCTGGGAGGGGTGGACCGGCGGGGCGGCGGCGGGGGCATGTGTTTGACACCAGGGCCGCCCCCCGTAACTGGCCTGGCAGGACTTCAGACGAGACGGATGGAGCGGCGATCCCCTCGACCCCGTCGAGCTCTCGGCTGCGCTGCGTGCCTGTATGATCTTCGGCTCGAAGGAGAAGTGTGTAAGGGGGGATGTGGAGCGGTTCAAGGGGGAGGGGTAAGCTCCGAGGCAGCCAAGAAAGCGTCCCAAAGGCAGGTTTAAGACTGAGAAGTGTAGAAAAACTCACCGTTGGATGAGACAAGGCGGTCTCGTGGGGCCAATTCGTGCTATGCTTCTGCCGGATCCAGACCTTGCGATGTTGCAGGAAGAAGGAGCTCTCTGGCGCGGGAGGAAGGGGAAGAGGCGCTTGTTTCCGAGCTGCACTTGTTTCTTGGCGGGGAGGCAGAGTGGGGACCTCTGAGGCGGGGTGGTGCCAGGACAAGGGCCCCTACGGCGTCGCGAAACACGGGCGCGGGGTCCCTTTCTCCCCTGTAATAGCACCGTAGCTCGGGTTCCTCGTGACAACGTGGCGCTCTCCGAAGCAAACTCAACCAGGGCGAGATGATAATAAAAAAGATAAAATAAAATAAAAAGATGAATACTGATTCTACAAGTTACGCGGTGGATGAGACGAGGACGAGCGAGGGAGGGACATGTCGGGAGAGTGGTGGAACAGGTCGCAGAGAGGGTTTATTGGGCCCATCGCGGCGCCCGCCAATGAGCGGCCCCAGGACGGCGATGTCGTCAGGCACTGCGTTACGAAACGGGCGTATCACACGGCCTAGTGCCACTTTTAGTCAGTGTCACATATTACCGTCTTTTGTCCCCACGCCTGGGTGACGGTGACGGTGACGGTGACAGCTCGCTCTCGACGAGAAAACAGATGAGACACGGCACGAGAGCCCTAGGATGCGCCATCGTCGTACGCTACAGATCCGATGTGAGAAGCGACGGATTCTCATCCCATGACACCCCGAGCTACGATCATGCAGCAATCCAGAGCCCGGCAGCTCGGGAAATCTCACGTCTCGGAGCACTTTGATGCGGCCGGGTGGCCGTGTTCAGGTACCGGGACTCTGCCCGACCACACGGGTCCCGTCGCATGTGTGACGGAGCCAACCTCGAGCGCATATATCGCACACACGTCGAGATGACAGAGCCCCGTCCGTGGACTCTCATTGGGCGAGTGGGCGGCACTTTGGTCCATTCAGAGGGCTGTTGTGGGGGTTGTGGGATTCCTGTGAGGGGGGAGTCATTCGGGTTGGGGCCCGTCACGGGGATTTTCGGGTGTCCGACATGAGTTGGGATCATCAGGGACGGGTCGGAACGACTCAGAGCAAGAGGTGGAGAGCTCAAGAGCTCACCACAAACCCGCATGTACGGCGCCTACCCCGTCGCCTGATTGGTCTTAGCGGCCAACGTGAACGCTCCGCCCAGCCAACCCGGTGGACGTCACGTCACACCTAAACGGCGCACCTTCGAATCCTTCCATCGCGAACTCGAAGCCCGAGATACCAACATCTCTCCCACCCGCCGTGCCCAGTCCTCCTCAATGATCAACCTCGTGTCCCGTCTCCGGCGTGAAGAACCGACTACCGAGAACGTAGCACCACCGTAAACCCAAAATCCACATCCATCCACACCCACACCCACCGCAACCGAGCACGGACGGACCCGTTACCGTAAGGCTCAGGCCCCCCGGCGCGCACCCCAGTTCCGGAGCGATGAAACCGCAGGTGGGCATTTCGGCCGACGTGAAACATGCGCGCCGCTTCTATTCCTGGACGGCTATTCACGTTTTCCTCCGACGTGGGAGGCCCTGGGCGCTGCGTCGGCGGCCCTTTCTGCGGCCAGCGCTTGTAGTGTTTGATTGGAGGCTTCGCACCACGACTGACTCTTGGCCTGATCGTGCTATATCGGGTTGCCAGAGACGAACCCCGTGGTTTGATGGTCGGGATCACGGAGTATCAGTTTCCGGGGACGATGACAACGCCGTGGTTGACCGCGGCGTTGTGTCCGACTAGCATTGCAAACGAGCATTCTTGAATCATATCAAGCACTCCTCATTCGCATCTACACCATCCCCAAGCACTACAAAACCACCATAATTAGGCCTCCTGTCAGACTTCACGCCATCGGCCATATATCCACCACACATACCTCCCCCTTCCCTCTCATCCCTCCCAGGCACTCCTCATCGCCATCTTCCCTCGTCGTCCCAACGTGGGAGTGAAGTTGCATCAACAATATATGTGCCATTATCTTTTGTCCGCTACCGTAAAACAAGCTACCTACACCCCCACCCCCACCCCCAACCCCATCACTGTCGCTGTCCCCGCCGACGCCACCCGCGCCGGCACGCATATCCTAGGTAATCAACACCATGCCTACTGCACGACCTGCTCCCAACGCAGTTAGCAAGCCGCCCCCATAGCCAGTGAACCACTCCACCTAACCACTCACCTTCTCGCGGAGAACCCCCAGCCACTGCGCCGCGCTAAGCCCCTGGTCCGCCCGATCCTCAACAAGCATAGTCTGCGCCCAGAGCTTCAAGCTCGGCTCCCCGTCCTCGCGCACAACGTACATGTGCGGAACGGTGATGCTCCCCACGCCCTTGGCCTTGTGGTCCTTGCTCTTCTGCACCACGGCCCGCACCCGCTCGTTCATGTCGTTCTCGAGCTCCGGGAGCGCCCCCTTGCCCACCCGCAGCTGCGTCCGGTCCTCGACGCCGAACACGTCGACCAGCAGCTGCGGCACCGCGTCGCGGCCCACCCACAGGAACTGCGTCTGCCCGTCGTCGATCAGGTACAGCCCGTACGGCACGAGCCGCTCGGACGAGAGGTTCAGCGCGGGGGGCAGCACGACGTGGCCCGTCTCCGGGTGCGGCATCCCCGCATCGTCGGGCATGTCGTGGAGCGAGTACATCCGCGGGTACGCGTACTGCATCAACAGGGGCACCGGCAGCGTCGAGAGCAGGCACAGCGCCGCCGACCGGAGGTCCGACGGGATCTGCGCCGATTTGCGCAGGCCAATGTTCTTCATCAGCCCCAGGAACAGCATCGGCAGCCCGCGGAGGTTCGCGGGGAACTGGAGACCCGCCCCCATGCTGCCGCCCGCCAGCTCCTTGCGGAACGTCTGCAGCAGCTCCGTGATCTTGGCCTGCAGCCCGTCCCGCGCGGCGTCGAGGCCGCTGCTGAGCGCCCGCTCGACCGCCTTGTGACTGAAGTACGCCGCGATGGCGCACTGGTCCGCCGACGCGTAGATGTCGCTGAGGTTCTGCGTCGTGGGCAGCGCGAGCGTCAGGACGCGGATGCGCCGCTCGCCGTTGCACGTCGTGTGGAGGACGGCCGTCTGGAAGCAGGCCACGTTCTTGGTGACCGTCTCGTCGATGGCCACCTCGACGACGTAGCACTGGTCGCGGGGGAACGCAGGGAACGCGCATAGGTCCGAGCTCCGATTGAAGAAGTTGCCGTAGAACGTGTTCATGCGCAGGCCCGTCGTGGCGCGGACCCTCAGGACGGCCTCCAGGCCAATCTCCGACGACAGGTAGTCGCTGAACTCGCTCGCAAACTTGATCGCGTCCTCCGGCCGGCCGGCATTCCAGCCGGGGTAGAACCACGTCTGGCCTCCGGTATACCTGGGGAGGTTGCTCAGGGACGCGACGTCCTGGTAGTTGGACGAGAAGAGGAACATGTCGATGGAGACCTGGCTCTTAGAGCACTCCACCGCGAAGCTCTTGTAGAAGCTGTTGGCGGCCTGCAGCAGCCCCGTCTCCTTGGACGTCCCGAGCAGCTTCTTGTCCTCGCGCATCTCGAGCTTGCCGACGCCGAGGTTGGGCAGCGAGGCGCTGAGGACGACGAGCTTGCCGCCCATCGACGAGATGAGCTTGTGGCCGGCCCGGAGGGCGGAGCCCATGCACGAGCCGTTGCTCTGGTTGCTCTGGAACATCTCGGGGAGCTTCGCGAGGAAGTTCTCGATGCTCTGGCGGCTCTCAGTCAGGGGCACAAGCAGGTCGTGGGGCACGGGCAGGAAGGGCTCGTCGAGGTCGCTGACGACCAGCATGCTAGACTCGTCATTGGGGTCCTCGTCCTTGGGGATCGAGAAGTAGTGGAGGCTGGAGTCGACGGCGATGAAGCCGATCCTGGTGCGCCGGTCCGCGTTGGGTATGCGGTCTAGGCTGTCCAGGATGGTCCGCGCCGAGGTGGCCAGCAGGCCCGTGGACACCGAGGCGTAGCTCACGTCGAGCAGGAAGAGGTAGACGAGGGGCTGCGGGGGCCGGACCATGTACTCCTGGGGCGCGACGAACTCGACGACGGCGTGGTTGAGCTCGGGCCGCTCCCACCTGTCCACGCTCCGCTGCGAGGCCGCGTCCCAGTCGAAGGCCTGGGGGACGTCGTTGGTGAGGTTGCACATGTTGCACCTCCAGCGGTGGCCGTTGTCGAGGAAGGTGACGTAGGGGTTGATGTATGATCGGCACCGCCGGCAACGCGAGATGATCTGGTCTTGCACGACGGGGACCTGGTCATCGATGTCGTGGAGGGCGGCGTACGGCTGGATGACTAGCGAGAACGGAAGCTTCGACTTCTTGAGGAGGCTGTTGGTCGTCGGGATGGCGTTCATAGTAGAACGAACGTATTTCGGCGGGCAATTGGCATGGGGCGAGTTCGTTACGCTCGTCTATGGCGCATCTAGGTTAGTACAGGCTGGCTTGGCGGAGGGATGGCAAGATGGG
The DNA here is from genome assembly GCA_017657125.1 of Scopulariopsis brevicaulis. Classification (NCBI taxonomy): domain Eukaryota; kingdom Fungi; phylum Ascomycota; class Sordariomycetes; order Microascales; family Microascaceae; genus Scopulariopsis; species Scopulariopsis brevicaulis. Next base: position 6,855 of record JAGFNX010000279.1, read on the forward strand.
GCAGACATACATTGGGAGGGAGAATAATGGGAGGAGACGGGAGGTCGAGCTCAGACACGTTGAACGGCTGGTTGAGAAGGTCCGTAGGGTAGAGCTGGTTCAGAGCTACAGCTTGCGGGACCTGGCCCACGGGCTGCTGCCCGTGGCCGACCTGCATCTGCGCCATGCCGGCGGTGACCCCGGCGACACCTCCAGGGGCAGCAGCACCGGGGACGGCGCCGGGAGTGGGATAGTACGCATCCGGCGCCTGGTAGCCCCCGGCGCCCGGAGCCACCGGCTGCTGCATTCCGTAGGGCTGCTGCCCCGGGTATCCCGCAACGGCGGGCTGGGGCTCCGGCTGCGGGTAGCCCCCGTAGGTCGGGGCCTGGGCCTGGGGCATCCCATACTGAGCTGCGGCGGGAGCAGCCGGCGGGGCCGCGGCTGCAGCGGCGGCAGCGACGTTGACGCCGGTTCCGAAGTCGAAGGCCTGGGCGGCGTATCCCCTCTTCTTCTTCTTGTGGTCACCCTCGGGCGCGTGCGCCGGCGGGGGGGTCGCGGCCACCTGGGGCTGCTCGGGCTGGCCGTAGGGTTGCTGGGGGTACTGGCCGTAGCCATCGCCCGGAGGAGGCGCCGACATGATTCGGTTGGGGGCGCAGAGCGGACGGGAGGGCGATTATTTGCTATCAAAGGAGGTCGAGGTCGAGCTGCCAGGAGCTTATCTCTGGGAGAGAGCAGAGCGAAGCTTTAGGGATGGGAGACGGGAATTGGGTCGCCAGTCTGGGACGCCTCGTGACAGATATGCAGGCTTCAAGCTCCCTCTCTTGCGAAAAGGAGTGTCCTCGGCGTCTCGGGATAAGGTCGAGGGCGACTCGGGGGTGGTGTGTCGACGGATTGGCGGTCGTGAAGCTGGTCCACAACTTGACAGGTGGTTCGAAGTTCAGACCGCACCAAGGTCTTTTGCTGGGGAGCACCCGAGGAAGCCCCGCCACTCAGTGCACGGCTGGGGGGAGGCGCCGGGGCTGCTGACTGTGTGGCTGACGGCTGGCGCCGGCGGGCGGAGAACGACGCGGCTCTCTTGGCTGTCCACAGGAAAATGCTCGGCTACACAAGTCGGTACATGCATGCTTGTGCTGCATCACTTGTCTCCTGTCCCGCATTCCACCTGAGCTTCGCCTCACCTCGTACCTCGCGTGGATTCGAGGGGCCTCCGGACCCACGACTAGGCCAGCCAGCCCCAAACTTGTTCAGCGTCCGGCGCCCGCAGCTGCACGGAATACGTAAGCTTGACACCAGCTCCCACAGCACAGCTCTGTAACAAGTTTGGCCAGGGGCCCCGGCGGGCGCGACCCTAGGACATCTCGCCATCCCCGAGCGATCGTCGCCTCTCCTCATTCACAACCCGGGCGATCTCTTATCGACAATTATCCGTGTCGCGATCCAGAGTGAGATCTCTCGCCAAGACCATAACTTGCGTTCCCGTCAAACCGCCAGCCGGCTGCTCTTCTGATACGTCGCCACCATGGCAAACTGGCTGTGAGTTCGCAGGCGCGATTCTTTTTTCCCCCGATCCCACCCTGTCGCCGCGCATCGCTTCGCTTCGTCCGAACAGCGCGACGACCCCGCCTTGCGCGATCCCGGGTCGCGCTTGCTGGATTACCCTACATGTCCCATGAACCCTCTCGCCACCCTTATGGTGCCGCTCTATACTCCCCAGGACCAAGGCGCACGTGAATCCCGCTTCAGGACCCCCAGCTAACACCCCCAGCCAACTCATCCCTTTCGTCCTCCTCGTCATACTCGTCGGCGGCCTCGCCGTCGTCGGCTACTACATCTACCTGAGCGTCTACGACATCCGCAACGCCGCTGAGGAGCGCATGTCGCGCCGCAACATCGCCTTCTCCAAGGAGGGCGTGCGCGTCGGCGTGCGGTCCGTCGGCAACGAGAACTACGTCGACAAGACGCAGCGGTGGGTCGTCAAGGCGTGGGAGCTGAGCGGGAACGCGGAAAAAGAGGGCCAGGGGAATAACGGGTGGGTGTCTTTCCCTTGTTTCTTGGGGGGGCGGTTTTACTGACCTTGTGTGCTGTTTAGGAGTAAGAAGGAAAAGTAAGGTGATATGTGATGAGGTGATGTGTGATACGCCATACGGCGCGGACGGACGGAATAGTGCGGTACTATATCAGGGACTCGGCAAGCGACTGGCTTATACGGGGCGCGGGGCGGGGGTCGGGGGCGGCGGGGACTCGGAGGCGTTGCTACTTGTATACTCAGGGGCGCGGGAACCAAATCAGTGACTCGTTTGCGGGTGGATTAATGGAGATACCCGCGTTGGCGTTTCTTCTTACAGAGCTATAATCAAGTTGATAGCGCAAAGTCTAACTGTTGCTAAGTGCGTCGGATTTAAGGCTCCCTTGGGACCCTTGTCCAGGGTAACCCATCCTCATCCCCTCCTTGCAGAGCTATGCTCGGATGCTTGGTCGACCCATTGCTTCTTGCGCAGGAAGGATTCCAGACCCTACTGGGGCCCATTGCCCATGATACACGTCCACATCCTCCCCCAAGACCACAGACAGAGGCACCAAGCTACGCGTGAAACCCCGTCATGTTACCGACGGCGTCGAAAGAAGCCCTGCCCTGAGCAACCACCAGAGGCCGAGAAATGCTTCATGATAATGTCTTTCATAAACAGCCGTGCATCGTACAATCGTACAAGAGGGGCCAAAGATATGATACAAAGTCTACCCCGCCCTCGAACATCCGTCCTCATAAAAGCGCCCAATATCCAAAGATCCCGAACCCCACTCCTTTCCCAGCTCAGTCAAAGGAATCATTATGGCCAACCAACCCCATACTTGGCTTTGAGACGGGCACCTGGACCAAGAAGGGAACCCACTGGGAAGCTCTTGTGCCCTTGGCCCCGATGTAGTTGCCTAGGCGGTGGGGCTAGATCCGGGGCAGACGAGGCGGTTCGAGACGGGCTCTCTTGGCTTTACCCGGTCCTCGTCCCGCGCGACACCACCCGCCACTACCCGACTAGGTCCAGTCCAAGCCCGTCCACGGCAGACACTCACACCACCCCACCGACCCCTTCAACCCCAAACATCAACATCCCCCAGCCATCACTTCCTCAAAAAAGTCATCCTCCCCGCAAGCTCCTTCCCCTCCTCCCCCGCCGCGCCCCCCGCCTTGGCAATCATCTCCGCCCGCTTCTTATCCACGAACCCCCGCCTCGCCGCCTCCGCAAGGTGAAACGGATCAAGCGGCCTCTCAGGCGACACGGTGGACGGGTCCGAGTGAACGGAGAGGACGCCCTCGAAGTTGTAGGCTACGGGGTAGGGCCTCGCGAAGAGGTTGTCGCGACGGATGTGCATCGAGGGAAGCCGGACGTCGAGCTTGTCACATCAGTGCTATCCCTTTGCACCCCGAGACACCCCAGGGGGTACTCCAGACGGGGGAGGGGAGTGAGGAAACCCACCTTTGCCAGGACGTTGGCGAACTTCACCCCCAGCTCCGTCGCGACGTACCGGAACCGGCCCCGCACCCACGCCCTCTGCGCGTCGGTGCAGTAGTCCTGGTTCGCGACCGTCGCGAGCGGGAACATGAGGAAGTACCCCGGCAGGCTCTTCTGCACCGTCTCCTCGCCACACGCGAAGCCCGACAGGTTCGCCTTCTGCAGGATGTCCGGCCGCTTCAGGTGCCACGAGAGGTGGTACGGCACCGAGGCCAGGATGTCCGTAATGGTCTCGGCGCAGGCGCGCGCGGCGGTTGCGTATTCGGGCGTGGTGCGGTAGTCCGTTGGGGCGCGGACCCAGGCGACGCAGCGCACGATGGTGGACTTGAGCGCGAGGCGCGTTATCCGCGCCGTGTTGACCACGCTCGCGATCCAGTAGTCCCTATAAACATCCACGCGCCCCGGGAAGACCTCCGCCCGCGCATAGTCCCCGTCCGGGACGTGGTCCTCCCACGCAACGGTGACATACTGCCAGTGCTCGGGCAGCCCCTCAAACCACGCCGTTACCTCGTCGTCGACTTCCTTCATGCGCTCCACGAAGGAGAGGATGGTGGCCGAGACCTCTGGCGAGCGTACGTTCGCGGTCAGGACGCGGGTTACCTCTGCGCGGAGGACGTTGGTCTTCATGATCAGGGCCTGGCACTGGGTTGCTGTTTGGTCGTTTACGGCTTCGGCGACCCACCAGTCGACGCCCATGGCGGGGGCTGTCCCGGATGCGACGGAGTGGACGATCTAGGCAGGTGAGTATGCGTTCGGGGTGGGTCAGGGGTATGAGGAGGGAGTTCGTACCATCTGTGTTCTTACGGCGATGAATAGTAAAAGGCCTCTTCTCGTCTGCAGCTGGTGTCGACCCCGTGCCTCTACTAGCCGGATGGCTCCCTCGATGTGCTTCGACCAGTTGGCCACCCCCATGCCGGTGGCAGTGATGTGCTATCAGATCGTCAGACGCACGAACGGCCTCCAAGGGCAACCCAAGACACCCGCCTCTCGACACATACCTCATACATCGCAAGCAACAGCACAGCACAAAGCGTAGCATCGGATCTCGACTTGATCGGGTCATTCAACGACGTCTGCAGCGCCTGCAGCGCCCGGTGATACTGCACCACGGCCCCAACCGTAATCTCCGACGCCTTGACATTCGGCCTGTTCCCCAGCGCCGCGTACGCGCACGCGCCGAACGCGTGCGCCAGCGGGCTTCCCGGCCCCTCCATCCTCATCAGCGGGAGCACAAAGTCCATGTACCCGCGCGAGCTCTCCTGGCGCGGCACGAGGATGAAGTTGGAGACGAAGAGGCACGCCGCGTGGTCCCGCACCGGGATGACCGGGCCGCGGGGCATGCCCTCGCCCGAGGAGGAGGACGTCGTCGAGGTGGCGGGGGAGATCTCGCGGGACTTGGGGGAGGAGCGCGTGTCCGAGGAGGATGATGAGGAGGAGGAGGAGGGCCAGGGGGCTTCGGTGGTGGGACGCTGTGTGGGCGGGGGCTTGCGGGTCGCCTTGCGGGCGCGGCGCTCGGTGGCCTGTGTCTCGTTGCGGTGGACGATGTCGAACTCGTCCCTGTAGCCCGGGCACTGCCGGCGGGATTTGGCGCACTGGTTGCAGGTAGGCCTCGTCTCGTCGCACTAATACCGGCGGCGCGAGGGGGCCAGGGTTAACCTCGAGCTCCCCCATTGCAGCGTTCGAGGCCCGAGGAGCAGCGGATCACCTCCCACGTCGGTCACGTACCTTGATTCTCCGGGTGCGGCACATCTGGCAGCCCCGGGAGGGCTTCCCGCAGTAGACCATCTTCGCGGTTCGTCGGCGTGTGAGACGCTGTGAGCCGGCGGAAACCGTTCTTATATCGATGTGAACGAAGCCGCTGGACGAGGGGGGCCAGCTAAAGGGGAGAGTGAGATAGTTATAGACACGCCAGCGGCATGCCAGTAAGGCTAGACTAGACTACTCAGATGGGGCGCTTCGCGGCGTCTCGACTCGGGGACGCGGATACATCACGCGCACTCGGCGTCTGGCAAGCGCAATCACTGCCGGGGGTCGAAAGCCTGATATCCCGCGAGTATGGGATCCACGTGTTGGCAGCGGCAGTTCGGCAGGTGGGGGAATGAGAAACGGACGGGCGGAAGATCGTCTTTCGATCGTCTTCGATGGGCGAGAAAACGTTAAGACTCAAGGACTCGCGCCGATCATCGGGGCGTCCGCGGGTCCGTCTGGAACTTTAGATTCAAACGGGCTGGATTATCGAGTGCGGATATACATGCACATACTGAGCAAGACGAGAAGAATGTGAGTGGGCAAAAGGAGACCGGGACGTCCAGGGATGAAAAGGCGCAGTGCAGATGAGCAGGGACAGGGGCCCCGTTGCAGGGTCTTGGCCCCCCCCGGAACGTGCCCCTCCTCTCCCACCCCCCCCCCCCCCCCCCCCC
>JAGFNX010000280.1:0-226300 GCA_017657125.1 Scopulariopsis brevicaulis
TGTCCCCCCCCCCCCCCCCCCGACTTTGACCCATATTTTGTTCTCGCTAACCCACTAGCCTGCAATTATCGTCCCACAAAACCCTTGGTGCGAATTCATGTAATGACTAAGCGGAGGATAAAGACCTCCGTCTCCGTTATGCAGACACAAAAATCAGCCCACGGAACTTGGGAGGTTCCGAACGGATCTCGCCCAGACTGCAGTCTCCACCCGCTCCCCACAGTTATCATTTCCGGTTCGTCGGATGAGTCCCACGAGCTATACCTTTTAGATCCCCGACAGGACATCATCACCGCGTTGCTTCGAGGCTACGTAGTCGGGCGTCCATCGGCGACAACATGGCTCCGAAGCGGGCCTGCGACATATGTTACCGGCGGAAGGCAAGACTCCATTCCGCTCCCATCCCAGCCTCATTTAGGTTTCCCTAACCAACTAAGGTCCTTGTTACTGACCCCCACAGATCCAATGTTCCGTACTTGATTCGGGAGGAACCTGCGACTGGTGCCGTCACCGTGGGCTTGAATGTACCTTTACCAGGAAGCCGCGGAAAAGCAAGCGCAACAGGTGAGTTGATTCAAACGCAAGACTTCCGTTCTTGTTATATCTGTACGCTATTTTAGATAATCTTTCTAGTAGAGTTACTTACGCTAAAGCCGGGTCCTTTGCTCAGGGTGACATCGAGCTACGTTCAAGAATTGCTTCAGCGTATCGAGCAGCTGGAGGGCGCCTTACCCCAGACCCAGGCGCCATCGCAGGAGATCTCACCAGACGCCAATTCGACAGTTGAACCGCATGAGCCAGCGACTTACCCTCCCAAACCAGACGAGAGGGGCAGCTGTCCGCAGCCTGCAGCGGAAGCCGGTGGTTGTCACCGACCACATACCAACACGACCTCACAATGCTCTTCACCACCACCAGCGCGACCAGCGTCTCATCCTTCTCCTGCCTCCCTGCTACCACTATCCAGGGGCCCACATAACCCTTCAGCTGCCATCTTCCCCTTGGAACACTCCATGGGACTAAACTGGTTCTTCAACGGCGTACCCATCTTCTCGGACCAGGGCCGCCAGTGGATTTCCCAAAGAACCGGACAGGACGTCGAGTCTGCAAAGGTTGCAGGTCGTGTCTCGAGATGTCGAGGGCATTTCTCGCACACACTTCTTGGGAACCCCTCAAGCCTGCATTTATCCCCAGAACGAACCGAGCTTCCCGTCGAAGATGCAGCCCGGAAGATATTTACCACCTACTTTAGGTCATCCTTCTGGCTCATGTTCCCCGTGCTCGATCGGGTCTTGTTTGAGGAGACGCTTGATATCACTTACGGCGCCATTGATGCCGGTAACCTCTCCTCGCCCAAGCATGTCTCGGCCAGGGCTTGCGTTCTTAGCGCCCTCTCTGTCGCGTGCCGCTTGAAGGAGACAAAGTTGACCTCTCATGCTATTGATGCAGCTGAGTGCGGGTTTCAAGCCGAGTGCCTAATTCCAAGCAATGCTGGAGACGTGAGCTTGACCACCCTCGAGGCAACGCTCATGCTGGTAAGGCCATCCATCCTCGGGTCTCTCTACGTCTTTATCTCCTCAGACAGAGTCACTAAGCTTAAATAAATGCTAGTACGTACAACGCATCTCAAGTGGCGCCTATCACGACGCTTGCTTTTACCTCTCGCTCGCCTGCCGCACGGTCACGACACTGGGTGGCCATATATACTACAAGACCCTGTATCTCCGTGCAGCCCCCATCTCTTCCACGGAACGTAGGGCCCGCCATATTCGGAACCTTTTCTGGTTGTGTTATATGGCCGATAAGGATTTGTCCCTTCGAATGGGCCATACCCCTCTTCTCACCGAGGTCTACTGCGACCTAACTCTGCCCGAGGGCTATCCGAGTTGCTACACATGCCTGCGAGAACTGGACGAGTACACCACCGGCGATGATTTCGAGCAGCTCTGTCCCCACTTCTTCGGCGACCCGCAGCTGAGCAAGCTCAAGGAGACAGTCTACCGGACCCTCTACTCTGCCCATGCTCTGAGCGACATGGACTCGTTACTTGTCCACATCCGTTACTTAGATGGGGAGATTGAGCGTTGGCGGTCATCCATCCCGCCCGATTTTCGTCCTGCCCTCGTTCTCCCTTCGACATTTCCCATGGTCGGGAAGCCGGGGGTGAAGATACCTCACTGCACGAGGCTCGCTCACCTCCAGCTAGAATACCATCATCTCTTGACCGTAATTCACACAACCATGAGAAGATACAGCTGTGCCCCTCCTGGATCAGCTGAGGACGCAGAGGCGCAGAGATTCCATACCGCGATACATTCGAGCTTCGACCTTTCCCTTGAAGCCGGACGTTCAACTCTAGGCTGTCTGACGGCCCTTATTGATACTTTTGCCGAGGAAGCATTTCAGTAAGTGCGCAACGCGTGCCAGATTCCTCGTAATACACGCATGGTCTCTTCCACGCCAAGCCTGCGGCGCGCTTTTTAATTGTTCGCTCTTTGCAATTGCCTAATATGGTACTAACTAGTCCTTCTCAGCTTCGTCATTTACTACACGCCTACTGTCGTTATGCCAATGTTCCTGGATATTCTCATTCATCCTACGGGCCCAACCGCCCGGCTAGATCTTGAACGGCTGATATCCGCGGCCAACGTGATACGGGGCTTCCCCTCCCAAGACCTGACAGAGGAGCAATCGCTACGTGTGACAGAATTGAGTGATTGGGTAATGTATTTGGTGTGGCTTGGAAGTTGCGCTATCACGAAAGCGAATAGTGAAGGGATGAACACTCGACAATACCTATGACCACCAATATACCCAAGGCCTTTCGACACACGAAAAGGGGGATACAATCTTGGATCGACCCTAGGAGTTTATTCTTTAGGTGAAAATTTAATAGATGCCTTCCTCTCGATGGAGGGCTTCAGAGAGATGTCTGAACTCATCCCCAACCCCCGGAAGTTTCGCATCCCAGTTATCTTTGGTGACTGAAGTAGTCGTCAACGAAAGTCACATTTATGCCCGCGCGAGCATAGGCCTCTTCAACCGCCGTCACGATAGTGTCTTGATCGTCGATGACAGGGCCAAAAGGGTCCAGACTGACATACTTGTCCATGACGATGCCGTTGATGGGACTGGGACGAAAGCCCCCAACTGACGCTCGCCCTCCACTAACTGTCAGCGGGTTACATACAGCACATGCTATAGGCTCCACCATCAGCGGGTAATGTGCATCCACGCTTCGGTGTTATGTTTATAGTAAATCTTCTTATGTAATGTTGAGCGGTAAATCTACAAGATCACAAAAGACAACTGTGAGGGCTGGTTTTAAAAGTGGAGATATCTGAGCCATCAAGCTCTTCCGCTTACCACACAAAGAAGGAAGGCAAACTGATTGCTGGCGACTTGTTATTTCAAAACCTGAAGTCCTACTGACACAAGTAGAACCGTGGAAAATGTGCTTGCTGGAGGGGGTAGCACGCGGTAGTCTTCGAAACTCGATGGCGGCTCAAGGACGTGAGTTGCCCGTCTGATGATGCTTCCGCAAAGATGATGGGAGCCTGGTCTCTCATCACTACCAATTCTTGGACTCGGCGAACCAATTTTGCGACACAAGACTGTTCGCCGCATCGGCATCGAGGCATATATCTCTGGAAGCTGCGTCGTCTCGGAATTGCCACTCCAGGTACGCTACCGCAGCCTTGCCAAACTTCCCGCCGTTCGTAGCCTGATAAGTCCCCCCGTGTCCCGTGTCGAGGCTTGCTTTCAATGCGGGCAGCTTGGCAGGCAGAAGCTGGAAGTCCTTCTCTGCCTGATTTCCTGTTAGTATCATTGGTCCCGTCGAGACAGGTATTGAAAAGGATGGCCTACATTCGGATACCCCATATCCTCCGGTCCACCCACGAACCACGCGACGGGGACGTCAATCTGCTCAAGAAGATACCGCTTCTCGTCCTGGAATATGGCAATATTGAAGAGCATTATGCGCTTGACGCGGGGATCGCGGTAAGCCGTCGACATGGCCTCAAGGCCACCGCAGCTATGTCCGGCTGTCGCTATCCGCTCAGTATCCACGTTCCCGTATATCGATGCTCCGCCGTTCACTGCCCAGTCGACAGATTCCCGCATGTCTGTTACCATGGACTGGACGCCGCCACCTCGGCCACCCGGGGGACCATCGGCGGCAATGACGTATCCGTGACTCGCGATCTCGACCAGGAAGTTCCGGTACTGGGCACCGTCCGTCTGGCACGCGCCGTTACCCCAGGCTATAAAGGGCATCGTGACATTGGGCGTGGAGATGGGCGCATAGATGGTATGGTTTGGCAGGGACGGGTCAGTAGTCATCTCAGCCGGGTAGGGACCAGACCCAGAGGTTTGCTCCCCGAGGTCTACGGGAGACTCTGGTCCCACATATCCAGGGTTGTTGCCAGTGCTTGCAAGGTACTCCGCAAGATCCTGGAGGCTGATGCAGAATATGCCCCCGGCGATGGTGTCGTCACCGGTTTCGGGGAAATTCCCGGGAGAAGGCTCGAAGGCCTGCTGGCGTTGGCCCAGCTGGTTTCCTAAGCTGAGGCTTGGCCTAAGGAGGCATACGTGATTATAGGGCTTGGAAAAGCCAATTGGACGGTTCGTATAGGAAGAGACCTACCAGATCGCGAACAGAACCGAAAGAACGCAAACCTGCATGGTGACCGCCAGTAATGGAGTTCCTAGTGAGTTTCGGTCGTCAAGGATATTCGTTGGTGGATGGATAAAAAAGACGGTCGCTGCCGGATATGGTTATCCTTTTATAAACACGTTCATTCCTATCTTCCTCAGAACGCATACTGGGATAATCATAGACATGTTCGGCTCCAAGCCTCGGCATGAAGACGCAATGCAAGTAATTGCGCACGGTGTCGCGTGGAGTAACAAATGCTACCCCCGAGGCTTCTGGTAGCGAATGATAGTGGCATCGGCAATAGAAACCGGCACTTCTTTAATGTCGTAGTTGCAGATTTTAATATAATTATATAGCCTTGGATATATACCTCGGCCGGATAAAGTGTGAGCTTATGGTACGGGTCGGGGTCTTCCGCCCAACTGACGGCCTGTAATCCACTATAACTAACACTCGGTAACCTTTTAGTAGAGCAACCTCGCTATCGCTGCTAGCAACGACTGAAGGTGCGCATCAGCCCGTCAAAGTATCCCTGTGATTTGCACGACGGAGGTGTTCGAGTCCGCCAAGGCGTCTAGGTGGGAGATTGGGGTGTGTTGCCTGTATGATGGACGTTAGTGCTTCCTGCGTCATGCTGTGAGGCGGCTTCGCAAGCGTCTATTATGCTTAAGAGGGAAAGAAGACGTTTGAAGAGGTATTAGCTATTACAGATTAGTATCGTAAGTCCGATGTCTACGAAGACGGACTGAGATTCTGGTTGTCTTGGTTATTGTAGTAATGGCGACAGTTTCATACCCAAGGAGTACGAGATATAATAGTCGTCAAAAATTCAACCTCGTTCTGAGGATTGGCCCGAACCGTTGGGGTCGCGGGTACGCGCCTATCCTACATACAGGCAAAGATCAGGAGATCCCCCAACCCGCGATATCCGTGCTCCAGTCCGTCACCTCCAACCGCATTGTTTGCGACGTGAGAATAGAATCTCAAAAGTACGGTGACTGCCCCATCATTATGGGGTGGACACCGAGTCCATAGCGACGGAGGGCACGGACGAGCTTCATTCAGGCAGGGCAGAGTGATCTCGTCATTATTAAATGCATCCCGCCGATGACATGGATAAGGCTAGTAGGTATTTGAATAGCAAACCCCGAACTAACACCATCAACCCTTCCTACTATTCCACGACGGGACGTTTGACACGATGAAGAAGACAGAGAGGCAATTCCGGCGCCGACGAGTACGTATCCGAGTTTGTGATAATATATATGCCTAGAAAAAAATAGCTCGACACCAATCCCTTCACTAAGAACGACCTTCCCCTTAGTCTACTCAACCAATCTGCGAGATGAGGAACTCAGGAGCATCGCCTCTCGCGTCCTGGCCGTACTGGAAGTGTGCAGGAAGAACACTGAGACTGCCCCGGCACACGGCGTCCCCAGTATTGCAGAATATCTTCGTCCTGTCGACGGGATAGTCTGGGATTTGCTCCCTGTTCTGCTGGTTCTTGGTGTACCCGAAGAGCACCACACCCTTTACCTGCTCCTTGACCTCGTCGTCTAGCTCGCCCAGGCTACCGGCTATGACCGCCGTGCCCTGGCTGTAGCCGCCCGCGACCACCGAAGCGTCGGGGCACTTCTCGTTGGCCATGTTGAAGAGTTTCTTGGCCTCGTCAATGGCGGCCTGGCTAGTACCCTTGGGGAGGGCGTTGGAGGCTAGGTCGGCAGAGTAGGGTCCGCCGACTCCCTGGACCCAAAGATCGTTGCCGTACTCGTTCTCAAGGGCTCTCGCTACGGCGGGGCCGGTGCTGGATCCCTAAAAGGTGTTAGAAACCTGGTGCGTCTTGTATCCCTAGCAAGGAGGGACTGAGGGGGCCAGGAAAGTGCACAGGTGTACTTACCATGTTTCCACCCTCACCAGAAGCCCGGGCAAAGATGAAGATGACCGCGGGGCAGTTGGAGCTACTGCCCCTCTCGAGGTCATCCTTCGTGTTAGAGAGCTGACGGGCGACGGGGTTCGCGGCGGCGAAACCGGCGAGTGCGAGGATAGTAGACAGCTTCATGGTGGAGAGTGGACCGTTACGACTGGTGTTATGGCAGAGAAGGTCGTCGCTGGGGAGAGTGTTCCTTTGTCGGGTAAAGAAATGCGGTTAAAGTTAGACAGGTTCGGTATCACAGCACGGGCAGCCTGAGGGTTATTTGTGCTTTTCGAGACCATGAAGTGAGGATAGTGGGGCTCGCAAGTTAGGCTAAGATTCGGTATCCTTGCCGACGGATCTGACGATCTTTGTCCCTCCCATCCTTGCTAGGGCGTTTCATGCACTCTAGGCCTTACACGGTAATACCTCGAGATGAGAAAGAAAACCTTCGGCGGGGTTCGCAATTATTTCCCAAAGGGAGGCCTATGTGCTCGAGCTGAAGAAAAACAACAGGTTGATATGGGCTTCACTAGGACAAGACGAAGAACTCTCTTGTAACCCGCCCGATTCCAGAATGTCCAAAACCCAGGGTCTCAGGTTGGAAGTGGGGCCGTTCGCGAATACTTCCGCCTTGGGAAAGACGCCACACCTGAGCCCGTCAGCCAAAACCGTCCATTCCGCCAATTGGCGCATGAACCGTGACCAGCCGGGTTCGTCAGCGGGCTGATGATCGTAATATGCCGCCGATACCACCACGTAAGCTAACCGGTGCGGTTTCGAATTTGCGGGGGTTTCGGCATCCTGCAGGGGAAAAACGCACCTTGAACCCAGGCTTCAAACTCGGCCACGTTTAAAGTTAAACAAACTGCATGATCCTTAATCGACTGAGTGTGAGGATTAAGTTGCGGGTGCCCTTGAATGCCTCGGCTGGAGCTTACGGGGTGGTAAGGGGAGGTTGTAAAACTCCTTAGCCTCGGTAGTTTCCGAGACAATGCGACGTCGGCGGATCGGTCTTATCAACACTAGGAAACACAGTACTGAAAGATATAGCGCTCGCGGAGCTATTACCGAACTACTATCCCAGTCGGTCCCTTTCCTATATCGATGGCCGGCGTCGGCTGCTCTATTTGCTCTGCTACTCGCCTTGTATACCTAGTATTGTCCTCCGGCGCTTTACTAATCTAGATTCACGGTGAGCTATAGATTCTCACCAAGGACCCGCAAAACGCTACTTGATAGCACGTTTAAGCCCCCTCCTCCTCTCATGACGCGACCAACATGGAAAGCTCTGTTCCCAAAGCAACTTATCTACTTATTTAATACGCCGTACTTATAAGCGAGCGACCAAGGTTAATACCCTATTCACCCCTCTTCCTCCAAATAGTAACGCCTTGCCGATAGCAACATCCTTGATGATGCCCGGATTGGATGGCTACTTGCACGGCCCAACATGCAGCTGCAGCGCTCCTTCACACCACATATGCACATCATCCATGTAGATTTCTCATCAAGCTGCAGCTACCTCATCCTCCAGGAGGCAGTGTAATCGCTTACCCGCATGGATTTATCATCTTCTAGCAGTGCCTCGTATCAACACCAATCACACCCACGCTGATGGTAACATCATATGCTTGACCCATGTCATAAGCGAGGCGTGAGTAGCACGAAGCACGCCGTGGCGCATCCATTTGTGTCTGATTTATCCGACACTACACATAGAACCTCGCCTATAAAACAGCTTACTACCTCCCGTGCGTAAGTCCCTTTCGACCTACATCTCGTATTAATATCGCCAACGAGTTCGGAATCCGGAGTTTAACGAAAGTACCGTTATTCGCTCAAAATGGCGATCCTCAACCTCCGAGATGGAACACAACTTTTTTATAAGGACTGGGGTAATAAAGCAGGCCCCGCCGTCGTCTTCTGCCACGGCTTGCCCTTGAGCAGCGACAACTGGGAGAACCAGATGTTCTATCTCGGCAACCAAGGATACAGAGTCATTGCGCACGATCGTCGGGGGCACGGGCGCTCCAGCCAACCCTGGGACGGCAATGACATGGACACATACGCCGATGACCTTTTCCAGCTAGTCGAGCACCTTGATCTAAAGGATGTTACTCTGGTGGGCCACTCGGCTGGAGGCGGCGAAGTCGCTCGATTCATCGGACGTCATGGAACCACGCGAGTTAGGAAGGCGGTGCTGATAGGCGCCGTCCCGCCTTTGCTGGTAAAGACACCAGCGAACCCCGACGGTACGGACATTTCCGTCTTCGATGGCTTCCGAAGCGCCATGGAGAAGGACAGGTCCCAGTTCTTCCTCGATGTCGCCTCGGGGCCTTTCTTCGGCTTCAACCGCCCGCATGCAACACCCAGTCAGGGCATGATCAACGACTGGTGGCGGCAGGGCATGATGGCTGGGTTCAAGGGAACCTATGACTGCATCAAGGCGTTTTCGGAGACAGACTTTACAGAGGATCTGAAGAAGATGGATATCCCGGTGTTGGTTGTGCATGGGGATGATGACCAGATGGTGCCCATTGCGGCATCTGCGCACAAGTCGATTGAGCTCTTGCCTCAGGGGAAGCTGAAGGTGTATTCTGGAGCGCCACACGGCGTGCATAATACCAGGAGCGACGAGGTGAATCGGGATTTGCTGGAGTTCCTAAAGTCTTGAGTGCTGCGGTTGACCTGGACAGATTAAGTTGTAATGTTACTTATGGTGTTCAGTAAGTACCGCTACTTAAACGTGAGCCTGATACTTTCTTTCAAACGGGACAAATACAATGGTCGACTTGAACCCTCCGACACGGAGCTTCTTTGTAGAAAGCTTACCGGCCTCAGACCGGCCACGGAGTTAAATGCGCCATGTACGGTAGCGTGCGTAAGGTTTCTCAACAGGCCACCATTGCTGGAGGGGCGGGCGTGCCGGCAGTCCTGGCTTATATCTAGAGTAGGTGTAGGAGAAGGTAGCTCTTGGTTTCCACAAGACTTGTGAGACTACCATGATAGGTGGGGGTCGAGAGTGTGGAGAACCAGTGGGAGGAGGCAACCGTAGGTGGGCAGATAGGCGAGGAGCTGTATCATGTCCCCCCATGCCTTAGGAACATTTTCAAGTTCCTCACCACTTTTACCTCCGTAGGCGGTATCCCCACCACCCGACTCTCAATCCCTTGAATCTTTTTCCCTTCGTCACTAGAAAGACTTATCCTACTCTACTTGACAATGGCAGCTAACTGGACCTTACCAGTAACCCTCAAAAGGCACATGTTTTACCTATCCCGGCTCTTTAGAATATGAATTAAGTGGACAGAGTTTAATTCGGTTTAACAAAGTCAACCACCACTCACGTAGCGACCATTAAAGTGGAGGTATAAACATCATCCTTAGGCCCATTAAAGAAGAAACACAACCTGCAGGGTGCACGTCGATACCAGCTTAACAACGCGCATCGGGCATAACCACGCAGAGACGCCTTCGCCATCACCCGGGACAACTTATGAATATTGAGCCTGCCTAGCGGGGACTCGTGGCGTCGTTCCAGCATGGGTGTCAGATCGCTTCCAAGGCCGATAAGCGCTGAGGGGCACGTTTAATATAGAGGTCAGGCACTTGGTCAAATACCAGGCCAAAGTCAGTATTAAATAACCTGGCGAGTTCGCCTCGCCTAAGTAACCCTAACGGCCAAGTTTGTGCCCGTCTTGAGTACCGAAGTAGTAGATACGAGAGATTTGTATAGATATTTGTTGTTACTGGTGAAAGGCAAGAATCTAAAAACACTTAGCCGCTTGATTCCTACAGACTATAAGCACTTCCTCATGATATTAAACCATGGGTACGATAGACAAAATTTCTACCAAGTAGAGACTTAGCAATGGACCGGAGCGCGCGGGCAGGCGCCTTACTACCGTGCCTCCCAAGCCGAATAGATACTAAGTGTCTCTCAACTAAGTATCATGTCGTCTTTATATAGAAATAGACCAGCCGCAAATATCTCGTGCCTCGCCCGTTTCGCTGGGGTAACTGGTATAAAAATTTCAGAATTCTTGAGTCGCGTCCCGTAAGGTCGTCACCCGGATACCAGAGCAGCCTAGACCCTCGCTACTCTATGAACCAAGGTTTTTATGTAGTTTAATTTTGCTGTCTTCTCATAGTGAAGCTTCCCTAGGGGCATATTAATTCAATCTCAACTATGACGAGCTGACGATGAGTGGCCCCGGATAGCATAATGACGTAACGTCCCACGCATAGGGACGTTTATGGATTGAAAAAGGGGATAAACCCCAATTAGGTCGATCGATGTTCTTATGACGTCTCTATTACCTTACGCAACCCTCAAGCGGTCCCAACGGTAATGGTCATACGTTGATTTCGGTCACGGTGCTCGGGGAATGTGGGATGCGTGGGCCGATGAGCAGCCACTGACATCACAGCACTCGGCCCACATCAAATCAACCGCTTTGCGAGACGCCTATATAACGGGTAGGCCACGAGCCCATTCATGCCTTACCTCACCATACACAACACACATTTCGAGCTCACTTTGCTACATACACAAGAGCCATATCGCAATCCGCCACAATGACTGATAACCCTGGAAATTTCGCCAACTGGTAAGTTTAGTCAAGATACCACGGCGCCTCAAACCATATCTTCTGACAGAATCTGGAAAAAGGGACAAGGATGAGTTGAGAGAGACGGCTGCAAAGGGTGGAGAGTCGACTGGTGGCAGCTACCGCGGCCCCAAGAACGTGGACCCCAAGGGTTCCTACAACCCGGGCAACTTTGCGAACTGGTGAGTTTGACGAACCATTCGAGTCTTTGCTACAGCACACTCATATGGTACGATCACAGGGACAAGGATGAGCTAAGGGAGACTGCCGCCAAGGGCGGCGAATCCATTGGTGGACGGCCTGCCGACACCGCCTACAACCCTGGAAACTTTGCGAATTGGTGGGTAACGGTGACAACGGACATGGACGGTATTGTACAAAGGCTGACCGCAGAAAAGGCCGAAGGATGAGCTTCGAGAGACGGCTTCGAAGGGCGGGCAGGAGAGCCATAGCGGTGGCTTCGCCAACATGGATCCCGACAAGCAGGTATGAGACTCCTCCGACAGCAGCGGTCTTGTTACCATTCCGTGGACTTGAAAGGCTAACTTGGCTTGAAGCATGACATTGCCTCGATGGGCGGAAAGACGTCCGGTGGGTCCTTTGAGAAGGGAAGTGAGCGGGCCAGTGAGCTTGGCCGTGAGGGTGGCCTCCGCTAAAGCGTCTTATGAGGGTCCACAGTGGCGGCTGTTATTTGCGGATTTCCAGCTCTAGTTGAAACATGTGACGGCTCCTATTTGAGAGCCGATAATGAATGATGACATTTTAATGTTTCCGCATATGTTTCTGTAAGGTCGGCTCGTCGAGAGAAATACTGGCATGAGTAAAGCTCTTTTCTATGTACAGGAGCCATTCCAAAGCTCTAGCAGCTTAGAATATCTATGGAAAGGCGCATGTCTTGGTTATGCTTGGCTACGGGCGGCACTTCAACTTCTAGGAGTAAAGCAAACGGCATGCTTCGAGAGGATTGATATACGATGAGAGCGGAAGAGCTAACATGAGGGTCAGTGGATGTCAGACCGGTACCTAACGTGTGATACCCCAGCTCAGGGGGACGAAGCGGATGACCCGCCCGGGATCTGCATATGGTGGATGTGGATACTGGCCTCGATATTCCCACACTGGTATAGTAGATTCGGTGCGGATGTACGCTTCATTGAATACATCCGAGGAGATGGCGTGCTAGTCAAAGCCTGTTAGGTTGTCCATTTCCGAATGGTTAGCTCCAATTCTATTCACCAGGACTACCAGAGTCTTTGTCCGTTGTCCTTAGAAATCAGTAAGCGGTCATGCAGGAGTCCGTACTAGAGGGGAGACCCGAATAAACGGAGACATTGTTCGCGTACCGCGGTAGTCCTTTTCGCGTCAGCTTACAATTACCCTACTTTTGCCGCCTTACCCGCGTTAGTCGTGCCAATATTTGCCGCTTTCTGTGAGACTTGCGCACATGTGTTCGTTGACGAGACTACATACATTTCACTACTGTCAACAACCAAATGCCTTTGCCAGGAGATAGAGGGTTTTTATGGTTGCCAATCGAATTCGAATTAAACTCCAGATCCCTGAAACCGTGAAACCAAATACTCAGCCCCTAGGAAATCCACATTTCGATCGTGCATAACCATGTTCCGACCTCAACTCCTCCTCCGTAAAACCAAGTTACTCCGATTCTGGCCTTGGTATCCCTTCTAATGCATAACGATGTTTTGAGCTCAACTCCTCACTGAAACACAAGTACTCCGTTCCAAGGAAACCCGTCTTCCGACCGTGCCGTGCATAATAATGTTGTGAACTCGAACTCCGATCCTAGGAAATGCGTATCGGACCGTGTAAACAACCCTTTGAATCAAACTCCTGTAGTTCGCGTGTGGAAAAGAAAAGAACAACCGAAACCAATCCGTGCAATCAATCGTCGAAGCGTCGCGGTCGTACGTGTCGTAGCTGCCGGTGTTGATAACAAGGTTCGACAGGCGTACTTCGTATTCGCTCGCGATAATACGTGTCGTAGCGGCCGGTTAGCTAGAAGCCGGGTTCGACAATCGTATTCCGTGTTCGCCCGCATTTTATCCCCGCTTCGCCGGTGTCGCGGACCAGAACTTGTCAATGGATGGAGTTAGTCCTGCTTCTCAGACTTGTCCAGAGTGTTGTCGCCGTTGCTGAGGTTCTCGCTCCCCTGCTCAGTGCTCTCCGCCGAGCGGCCCGACCAGGTACAATCCCAAAAGGTGATCGCCGTCCACAACTTGAGAAGCGAATGGAAGTACGCAAAGATGTGATAGACGGGAATTGGGAAGAAGTACAACAAGAAGTCGAGGGGTTGGTTTCTGAAGTACCCGATGACCTTCACCAGCTTAGCGAAGTAGATCCAAGCGATGAGAAGGCTGAGGAGCGTGGCCTTGTTGGGCGACTCGGTGTATACCTCCGTCTTGGTGAAGGTGTACACAATGGCGGTATCCCACACGAGGGCGAAGTTGAAGAGGGGAGTCACATAAGAGATCCATACCGTCACGGGCCACTAGCGCCAAACGGTGCGGTCGGTGATGAGCGCGCAGACGTTCGACCGGAAGGTTGTGCGGGCCCAGCGCAGGCACTGCTGTGGAAACTTGGGGAACACCCCAAGGGTCGTCTCAATCTTCGCGTCATCGGAGTACTGGATCTTGACCTCAAGGTTCTTGTTGAGTATCCAGCGAGTGATGAAATTGTCGTCATCAGCGGCGATGGGGCCGAAGAGGCCGAAGAAGAAGTACTCGTTTGTGAAGTGGCGGATAAACTCGGGGTCCTGGATGACAGAGGTCAGAATGGCCATAGCCCGACCTGAGACGACAAAAACGCCGCCGTCGGCCGCGTTAGTCGCGCGGATCTCGAAGTTGTGGCGCGTCAAGTAGCACGCGCCCAGGACATTCCAGACGCCCTCCCAGTACTTGCCCCAGGGGGTGGTCGACTTGGCGGGGAGTCGGCGGACCGACTTGTTAGTGCCGCAGAGGGCAATGTTGGGGTCCTCAAAAACCGGAGCGACTGCACCGAGGAACTTGCGGGGCAAGAAGACATGGTCATCAACAAACAGAGTCAGCTTGGTCTTGATCTCAGGGATGACGTGGGCCATCTGCCAGCGCTTGCTAGCGATGCCCGAGCACATGACGCGGACCTTGACGGCTGAGATGTCGACGGGCCCAATGTTGTTGAGAACGGTGGAGGTGCCGTTCGTGATTCGCTCGCGGATCGCCTTCAGCACCTTCTCAGCTTCATCCACCTTCTCCTGCGTATTGGTGACGACTATCACCTCAGCTGGCATATTGACGAGACACGTGGAAACGCATTCCTCGAAGTCAGCATTCTCGGCCTGTGAGACCGAGATGGTGGGGATTACCACCGTGGTGTCACGCTCGAAGACCGTGGGCACGGCCGGAGGCAGGCTTGGCTTGTATCGCCAAAAGAACCCAATGTTCCAGAGCAGACGAGCGTAGCGGGCCGCGAAGGTTGCGGTGAACACAACCATGGCATCGTCGCCAGTAACCTTGGTTGTAAGTGCCGTCCCAGTGAGGAACGCCGCTGGAACTACCAGCGGGGCGACTACTCCACGGACATTCATGTTGGTGGTTGAAGATTGACTCTTTTTGTATGACGCGTTGGTGTAGACGGTTGTCGGTGTCTCTCGGTGTTGATGAGTACTGGCGTTGGTGTGTGTGGGGGTGAATGTGTCTAAGTGAGGGAAGGGTTTGCAGAAGGCTAGGGAGTTGTTGCAGTCAGAACAGCTTTGCTGTTGAAGTCGAAACTGTTCGGCTGCGCGAGGGTGAACGTGGTGGGTGCTGCAGATGTGCGAGGGAATGGAAGGCTAGAATTGAGGAGGAGTTTCCAACTCCTAAATAGTTTCCACATGAGGCCTGGAGCAACCGTTCTGCTCCAGGTTCTAAATGGATGATGGCAAGTGGTGCTGGTTGCGGCCACATCCTACCCACTTCAAAGCAAACCACGGACCTCCAGCTCCTTTACCTCCGGACGTGACATGCAACAGCACCGAACAAGGCCCCATATACTCGATGTACCATGGAGGATTCTAGCACCAGGTATTCCATCTATAATGGCAAATGATGCCAGATGCGCCTTCATCTTACTCACTTCAAAGCAAGGTATGGTGGCTCTAGCTCCGTTCTCTCAGGCCTTGAAACAAAACCAGCGTCGACCAATGCTCCAAGTCCATGACACCATAAAGGTGTTCTAGCTCCAGCCCCCTTTCCTTTAAAGTGCCAGTACATCGCGCTAGCAATTGCTACAGTTTCTCGGTATGGAGGCACATACCTCCGGATCCATGTTTACTGTCTCTCAAGTATTGTAAGTCGCAATGAAGGGAATTGTATTCGACGTTATAAGGAATGATGACGCGTCGTTTAAACTCTCTCAACTCGATCAGTGCCAGGAATGGAATTGGTACGCTCATGTATTATTCGCGTTTGAGTGCTACATAATGGCATTGTTTTTGATCCTAGTTCCGTAGAATAATAGGGGGGAGGTCGAGGAGCAGCTGTTTGATTGAACATTCTTTACAAGCAACGGCATTGTATCCGAATGGCTCGAGCAATGTTAAAGATGCGGAACAAGAATTTACCACTGTATAAAGAGTACTACCCGAGAAATGAGGCTATCCAATATTCTTCCCATTGGCACCATGTATCTTCAGTCTAGCTACAGCTCACATACACGAACGCGTCGTCGGCTTTGAACTAATTCTTTCGACAGCCTTAATACTTTACGGTATATCACCTACTCGCTATGCTACAGCACGAGTACCAACTAGCGTTGTTTTGTATGAACCTTTTGTACTGGATTGTCATAATAATCAATATGTGTATGGTACTTTGTGACTGATGTCGACGAGTGCTACATCACCTCAACCGCCGAAGTGTTAAGTCAGACTCCGGCTGCATTATCACCAAAATGGCATCCATCACCGACATACACGGGAAGCAACCCAGCAGCACTGGGCAAATTGCAAGTCTCCGGGAAAGGAACACTACACAATTCCTTTGTTCTTCAAAAACAATACCGTGTCACGAAACTA
The DNA here is from genome assembly GCA_017657125.1 of Scopulariopsis brevicaulis. Classification (NCBI taxonomy): domain Eukaryota; kingdom Fungi; phylum Ascomycota; class Sordariomycetes; order Microascales; family Microascaceae; genus Scopulariopsis; species Scopulariopsis brevicaulis. The sequence continues at coordinate 16,236 of JAGFNX010000280.1, forward strand.
ATATGGCAAACCCGAAACCCCAGTGCGCCCTTGAAACCTCCAACTCCATGTATTCTTATTCCCAACTACCTCGTCCCACCCATCAACGTTTCCTAAAAATCTTTTTGCTCAGAACTCACGATTTGCAAACTGCAAGCCTCTTCTCGTTCGCGATTACTTCATGAGGATGGGTTCCTGCCCTCGGTCGACGTTGTACTTCCGGTGGTACGCGAAATCCAGACACGAGCTGATGGCCGCTTGGATCGCCACGATGCTGTATAGATTCCAGATTAGCCTTCGACATCCTCTCGGGCAACATCTTTCGCCCGTGGGCGGGATTAAAACATACTACATGACGAGAGCAACTACGGTAATCACCCATTGTATCGTGCACGAGTCGCCGACGCAGAGCGTGGCGTTGCCTAGGAACAGAAAGGCTATCGCAACGGGCCAGGTGACAATCTCGGTGATGTTGAGCATGGCGTTGACGAAGTTGTTTGCGAACTTGCGGAGGCCAGCGACGTGCTTCGTCAGGAGCTGGTATGATATTACGAGGATGGACTTGGCGCTCTGTCGATATATTGCGAACTTGGTCAGACAATCGCGGGATCGCAGGAGGGCAGGGAACAAAGGGGACTAACCATTGACAAGCACATTATCTGGCCTCGAGTAAAGGGGACATCATCCGTCATCCGCACGATGGTCAGTACGATGATGACGGTGACAAGGAGCAGCTCGAGGATGTGCACGGCGAGCGCATGGCGCGGGTCGAAGATGGGGTTGTCGGAGATGGGCATTTCGGATTTTTGGTATCAAGACGCGTCCGGTTGTGCTACCGCTGGATTCAAAGGGTTCGAAGTGGAAGACTCGCGTCTAGACTCCAGCGCTTCATGTGTCGAGTAACAAGGACGGGAGGCGCGAGACCGGCGATAGCGTGTCTATTAAACATTCACATCCCCGCCGATCTAATTTCCTCGAGCCACGCGCACACGACCGCATCGCCCCGCGGAGCCGCTGATCGGAGTGACGCATCGGCCAGTCTCCGTCTGTCAGGGCATGGGAAAGATGCTTCGCAGACAAGGTCATCGGCAGCCGTCTTCCGGAAGGAATGCGAGCGACTTGTGAACGTGGGGCAGATGTGGAGCCAACGGCTGTTCTAGCGCGAGCCCAACTCAGCCCTGGGCCGTCTTCTCCGCCAAAAATACTTGGACCCCGATATTTTGATCGACAAGTGCTGGGTGGCGCTGCCACACCTCCACGGTCGTGATTCGGCGACGACGTCGAAGGATCGGATGCGCCCCGGTGACAGGATTCTGTGGAGAATGGACACGAAGCTTGTGCACGCCTTATCTCGCGTGCGGACTTAATCGTGGCACTTTATTGGATTCGTCCCGGCGGTATTGCGGGTCGCGGATCAGGGTCCTGGTTCCTAGTGCTGGCAATGGCGGCATAGGGTCGTCGGGTGAAACGAGATCTTGGGAAGGTCGGCACCAAAGGAGGCCAGCAGACCTCGGTATTTTGCGCAGCCACCCTGGCTCGCCTGAGGGCATCGATGGCCATTAGAAGGCACGAGCACCGGGCCGTCCTTGAAGCAGCTGATGGAGAACACAGTCGATGCTATTAGGGGGCACGAGTAGGTCTTTCCAAGGAATTGCGTGGTTCCCATCACGGGATTATCCCAGTTGGTGCCTGGCCCATTTTGCATTTATCTCCGAAGGATTCGATCCCCTATACCCTAAATCAGGCCCGGATACCCGGGCCTGGCAACTCTCGGATGTGACACCTTGGCACAGAGACCCGGCCACACAGGGCATTTGCGCAACGTGTCCGCCTATGAACGCGGAAGGGGGGCCAAGGGCAAGGTAAATACCGCGGGGTATGTAGATCAAGGGTCGCTGAACTGGGGATACCCTTCCTAGCCCCACATATAAGATCCTACCCATACCTCGGGTGCTGTCTTATGCGAGAGTGGAGACGATACATACCTCATAGAAGGACGCTATATATAGAAGTATCCCAGCACGGCTTGCGGGGATTCAGCGAAAATTCCCAGAATCGACAAGCTTGGATAGTGGTTGGGGTGATGGACACGACCTATTATTCGAGAAACTCCTCTCTAGCAATTGGCTTACAGTAAGGAACGGAAGCCTCAGTTTTAAATAAGGAGGAGCTGTAGCCGGGGGACATGGCTGGGCTCCACCCCGACCAGCTGCCATGTACAGCCGTAAATGGCTTCCACAGTCTGACCTGCCGTGTTAGGCGCGCCCATGCAACTGTCTTGTATATATCCCACATCTGCGCCGTGGGTTAAACCAAGCCCAGTATAGCAGTGTATGAGCGTTACAGTCTACAACCACTAGATTGTCACTTGTACAAAGCCTGTGTCATGTTGGGACAGTGATTACATTTTGCCTCCGTTTCGATCCAGTCACATCATAAACCGGCAACCCCCGAGACCATATTAGATGCGAATACCGATACCAACGCCCTAAGGGTTCAATTGAGTGTCAAGCTTAGAGCCAGCCACCGCCGCCCCGACACCACTCTCAGCCCTATAGTGCGCAGGAGTAATGGGGCGCATGCCAAGACCTGCCTTGTGTCCAGCCCAGGGTCAATCAATGGTTGAAGTGTAAGGTAGGAATATCGATGGGGTAACAAGAACTACCGGATTCTCCTGGATTTGTATCTTTGCTTCCATCGCACGGAGGTGAGCGGGAGCGGAGGTGCAGCCACGTCCGAAAAAAAAATGTCATAGTGTCATTGTAACTAGAACGACGTGTCAAGGTTCCGTGTCGAGCCAGCGTGTTCGGGCCGATGTCAGACGCGCTTTCCAGTTGGAATCTGAGGAATTGGTTGGTTCACACAGATGGACTCCCGTCACGTTCCTCCCGGTCAGACGGGACCCGACGGTTGCCGTGAAGCGCGCCGAGCAACCCACAACTTAGCGCGACTTTGTCACGAGGCGGGGTCAACCCCGCAGTCCAGGCTTAGGCATCCAACTAGACTAGAGGTCCCTTTAAAAGTCTCGTGGATCCGGACGTGCGGAAACTTGGATCTTTTCCAATTACAACGCCATTGCCGGACCAAAATGACGACCATCCTCCACAACGCCCGCGTCTTCCAGACGGGCGGGCTCAAGAATCCGACGCACCACTTCGCGGATGCCGTCGCCATCGACGATGCGACGGGTCGTATTACGCACGTCGGCTCCCTCGACGACCCAGCCATCGCCGCGCTCAAGGCGTCCGCCACCCACCATGACCTCAAGGGCCGGCTCCTCCTCCCGAGCTTCATGGACGGCCACATGCACCTCCTGATGGTGGGCCAGTCCCTCAAGAAGGCGGTCCTCAGCGACTGTACGAGCCTGGAGGACATCCGGCAGACGATCAAGGAGTACGCCGCCGCGAACCCGGGGTACGAGCGGATCCTGTGCCGGGGCTGGATGCCGCATATGACGGGCGGCAAGTCCACGGCGGATATGCTGGACGGGCTCGACGAGCGGCCCATCTTCGTTGACTCGAAGGACCTGCACTCGACGTGGTGCAACACCGCCGCGCTGAAGGAGCTGGGCGTAGAGTACGACTACCCCGACCCCCCCGGCGGGACGATCCACCGCGACGCGTCCGGCCGCGCGACGGGGCTTCTGTCGGAGAGCTGCGCCTTCTTCATCGTGTGGCCGCACCTCGCCCGCGCGGCGACCAAGGCCTACAACATGGAGCTCATCCGCACCGCCATGAAGACGTACCTCGCCTTCGGGTATACGGGCGCCGTGGAGATGGCTATGGACGGGAATACCTGGGACGCCCTGATCTCGCTACGGGATGAGGAGGGGCTTCCGATGAGGGTCGCTGCGCACTGGCTTGTGAGGCCGGAGGGGACGCTAGAGGAAACGCTTGCGCACGTGGAGAAGGCGGCGGAGATGCGGGATAGGTTCAACGCTGAGACGAGCCCTGATTGCAGGATTGTGGGGATCAAGATTATTTGCGATGGGACGGTCGATGCGTGTACGGCTGCGCTCACGGAGCCGTACTCAGATGGGACGACGTATGATATGCTCTGGCCGCTGGACCTCCTTAAGCCGGTGGTGGAGAGGGCTGTCGAGAGGGGGTTGCAGTGCGCGCTGCACGCAATCGGCGACGCGGCGGTGAAAAACGCCGTGGACGTGTTGGAGCTGTACGGGAAGCCGGGGCAGAGGCATCGGATCGAGCACCTAGAGCTCTCGTCGCCCGAGGATGCCAAGAGGCTGGGGAAGCTGGGGATAACAGCCAGCATCCAGCCCGTGCACGCCGACCCTGCCATCCTGACGCAGTGGACCCGGATCATAGGCGAGCGCCGCAACCGGGCCTTCGCGTATACCGACTTCGCGGACGGCGGCGCGGTGCTGGCCGTCGGCTCTGACGCGCCTACCGCCGACCACGACCCCTGGAAGAACCTATACACCGCCACGACGCGCAGGTCCGCGCGTAATACCTCAATGACGGAGACCGTGAACCCGAATTTCGCGCTGGGGTTGGCGGCGGCGGTTACAGCGGCCACGGAGGGGTCTGCGTATAGTTGCTTTGCGGACGGGTGGACTGGGAGGATTGAGAGTGGCAAGAGCGCGGATCTGGCGGTTGTGGATGTGGAGTTTGAGAAGGAGAAATTGCTGGATGCAAAGGTTGTGCAGACGTGGTTCAAGGGCAAGGTCGTGTTCGAGGGGGGCGAGTGAGATGCGGTGCTTGGTGAAGGTTCATCTCCCTGAACAGACGGCGAATGCTCGCGGTCGCCCTTCCATAGGGAATCGAAATAAAGATAAAAGAGAATGTTTAGGAAACGACGGAGAAACTCGCTCTAGGCCATTTACCAATCCGCCTTATTCTCCATCTCGTTGCACCCTGATGTCTCGTTCCACATCCCCCCCTCATCGCTGCGCAGAGATGTACCTTGGACCTAGGGCTCAGCTGTCCAAAGTCAGTGCGCTTGTCTGGCCGTGGTGCCGAATCTCCGAGGTACCAGGAGGTGTCGCTCGACTACCCCAGCTCGCTGGCTCGTTGGTCGCAGCTGAAGGGACCTAAGTTGCTTGCTATTGGCCCGTGAGCAGGACCCCGCGCTGGTGCCTGGGCCAGCCTATTCCGCCCCCAGGTACAACTGTACCTCACGCGCCCCGTATTTAAAGTCGACAACATTCCCCAGCTGCTCAACAATCCAGAGCCATTGAACATCCCACCAACGACCACCAAGACCTCGTGGTCCGCCTCAAGATGTCGCAAAGCTCCGAGTGCCCCGCCGAGACCGAACGCCTCCGCCTCCCCGGCTTCGGGGAGGCCGTCGACGCCAACTTCTCCTCCGCCTTTCCGTCCGCTATCGAGGCTGAGTGGGAGAGCATGGGGATCACGCTCCGCGAGCAGCGCATGATGGCGTTTGTGAGCGACGTTTCCGACAAGGCCGAGTGGGAGCGCAAGGTGTTTGACGAGGAGATCGTGGCGAAGTGGAGGGGTGAGGCTGAGCGGCGGCCGGAGGAGTTGGAGGGGGATGTAGTCCTATCAAAGGAGATGTTTGACTTTGTGGGTTCCCTTCACACGCCTTTCCTGGCTTTACCAACCTTTTCTTTTGGTGTTATATGGGGCGTGGGTGGGGAGGCGCCCGGGGGTGCGTTGGGGGTTTCCTTTCGCGATGACGGCTAATTAAGGGCAGTGCATCGAAGAACTCCGGGACAAAGCCGTAATCTTCAAGGAGACAGGCCTCGTCAATGTCCTTGACGGCGATCTCACCATCGTAAAGTCAGACGTCGCCGTTCCCGAGTCCGTAAGAAAGGCCCTCTGCGAAGGCGTCAATGCGCTCGAGGACGTCCCGGAGGACAAAAAGGACTGGCATCCACGATCCGACGGATTAGTCCTCGACCTTGTGCATCCATCTTTGTTCCCGGTCACCTATGGCCTGACAAGGGTACTTCCCGACGAGAAAGTGCCACTGAAAGGCTGCATGAGGTACATCGGCAAAGGGGTTACCATCCCGCCCTTCACGCCGTCCTGCTCCGATAGCAGCGGGCCTTTTGAGTGGGGGTCTTTCCAGTGGCTGCCCACCGACATTGAGATGACCGACTCTGGCGCCAAGATCCTAGGGTACATCAATAACCTACACCCCGAGGAGCACCGTAGGCTCTACGGCACGCTCGAGCAGATCGTCGGCAGGACAATTCCTCTCTGGGAGGAGTGCCTCAGCGGGTTCCACGACAGGCGGAGGATCGAGCTGACGGGAACAGGCGAAGCGGACTACACGTACCCCGAGGGCCTCATGTACCGTATCCCCGGCGAGCCGGACGGCCCCAGGGCGTGGTATGACCCTAACACGGATCTCCTCGGCGACGGAGGGGACTACGACTTCTGGGAGTGGAAGAACGAGGATGACTGGGAGGAGTGGCGGGTGCGGCACCGCATCCTCACATACCGTGAGCCGCGGGACTACACGCCGCAGTCCGAGCTCGCTGAGAGCGACCAACCCAGGGTGGAGCTCAGGAAAAAGTACCCCGAAGGCCTGCAGGTCATCTTCAAACTTGCCAACATCCACCTCACACCGGAAAAACCGCGGTACGGCGGCGGGAGCTGGCACGTTGAGGGCGGGCTGAACGAGCGCATCTGCGCGTCGGCCATCTACTACCTCGACCAGGACAACGTGTCGGACAGCCACCTCGCGTTCAGGCAGTCGCTAGAAGATCTGGAGATGTCGATGATCCCGGAGCAGTACAACTGGGAGAGCCTGGAGGCATACCTAGGCATCGAGCAAGGCGGGCCGGCGGTGCAGGACATCGGGAGTGTGCTGACAAGGGAGGGGAGGCTGCTTGTGTTCCCGAACTGCGTGCAGCACCAGGTGCAGCCTTTTGAGCTGAGGGATGCGGAGAGCCCTGGGCACAGGAAGATACTGGCCATGTTCCTAGTCGATCCCGGTAGGAGGATCCTCTCGACTAGTAATGTGCCGCCACAGAGGAGGGACTGGTGGGCGGAGGAGCTGCATCGGGAGGAGTCGATGCGGGCCTTGCCGGCGGAGCTGGTGGAGCACACGATCAGCTTGGTGGAAGAGTTCCCAGTGTCGTGGGAGATGGCTACCAAGATGAGGGAGAAGCTCATGGATGAGAGGAGTCATGGGAACAACGCCGTCACGGAAACTATGTATGCGGTGAGTTGTGTCTATCTGCGCTATTCATCTTCGTTCGTTGACTGGATACTGACTGTTATTAGCACAAATTCTATTTTTGTGAGCACTGAGGAAAGATGGCTTGGGAGTAAAGAGACGGGTCATGCTATCGGAAGATGCTTTGGGTAGCCGTGATGCCTGTTATACAGCTATAATATCGAATTTAAGTAGCCACGAAATTGCCTATCAACTCGGATGTCCCCCAACGACAACGACACGTAGGAACTCGCGTAGATATATACGAGGGGTGGATGCTTGAAGGCGATTGTTCCGTACCAGATATTTACGTGCCCCTAGCCCTGCGACTCCTGAAAAGTGTGGTCGACACCACTGAACCCTGCGCCGAGGCTTATGGATCCTGTCTGTCGACTTGGCCGTTGCTATTGGGCGGCGCAGACCAACTGTTCCCGTCGGATCTCGTCCCTTGTGGGGATATTCTCCCCGCATGCAACCCCACGCAAAGGTTCGCTTTGTGGAAACAGTCGTCTCCACTGAGATCCAGGACGCACTCCCGGAGGATTTCCCGACTGTACCCGCGGTTTTTCTGGCGATGCCAGAAAGATATATCCGGTGATGCGCGGCCTTACTACCGTTACTATTGAGAATCTTTGACGAGATCGAGATTACGGTCCGGATATACAGTGCCGAGCGTACGAAGGGCCGAACGTCCTCGAATTTAAAGTTTTCGAGCCGGACATGGTCAAGATGTGATTGGCGATGTACTTATGCAGAGGCTCCGGATTAGTGTCAGTGGTATGAATCCGCTAAGTCCTTATTCAACACAAAAAATGACAAATGGGTTCGAGGGAGGGTCCTTGGAAGCGTAGAATCTATCCATGGCAGTCCTTCGTCCCGCGGTCCTCTTGAAAAGGGATAAGTGAGGGGTTTGCTTCCCAGCCAATGTGACATTACTCTGCTTGGGACGGGGTGGGGGTTGTCCAATAGAAGCCAATGCTGCCGCGGGACGGACGGGTAGCTTCCGGGCCGCGCGGGTTGTGGGGCCGGCGGGTGCCAAAATCCAACCGTAAGTGGTTTTGATACCCCACGTCGTTCCAACGTCAAGCACCAACAGGCTAATGGATTGTTTGTGATACGTTTGAGTGTGGTGCAAAGAAGGGTTAATAGCACTACGAGGTATCATGTTCAACTTATGGATCACAGACCAGCGTCCAAGGCCAATCACGGGTACCTGGCTTGTAAGTATCTGTACGACGTGAGCAAGTCCCCGGCGCCCCTTTCCCCATGCATTCATGTATTGGTGGAAAATGACAGTGAAGTAGAACCTCCTTGCACCAGGGCGGGGTCATTCCACCTTGCATACAACTCTGGCTATCACAAATATCCTTGCATCTGGATCCCCCCACGTGCTGGGTCTGGTTACATCGGGAAGATTGTTGCAGCACCCAACATTTGCCAGCGTGGCTGGTTATTTTTCCGCGTTATACCATTCTACACCTTTCCAATATTTTCGGGAAGCACGGTCCGCAAATTTCCCCCTTCTTCCCCCTAACACCAACTCTGGATCCCGTGCTCACTCGACAGACAAATTTCAACGATTTCCAAGGCGAAGCCATGGACAACACGAAGACGCCACCAAAGAGCCCATCAAAAAGCCCACACGGCTCAAAGCCTGCGAGTCCAACGTCTGCGAGCCCGCCAGGCCAGGGCCCAGCGCTGAGCCCCAGCGGAATCTTACCCGCGGAACACTGGGTGCAGCAGGAGCCAGTTCCAGATGATGACGAGTCTGCGCTTGGCGAGTCCAACATCTCGTCAACGGCTTCGGTGGCCTCCAGCATCCTGAATTATAGGACGCTGCACGGTCGTCGGTACCATAGCGAGATTGGAAACGCCTACTACTGGTATTACCACTTGATATTTCCTTTGCCCCTCAAAGAATACTACAAGTTTTCGAGTATATCAAAATTGACGCACCTGGTATTCTTCAAGGGGATCCAACGATGCGGCGCAGAACGAGGCGCTGGATATGAAGTACGTTCATTACAGCCCCGTCCCGTCCGCCGTTACCTGGGCGCTCTCAAGACCAGTAAGGCTGACGATAAGTGGCCCAGTCACCATGCTATAACACTTGCATGCGAGGATAAACTCTTCCTTGCGCCTATAGAGAAAGATAAAGTCCAAGTATGCCGACGATATACCGCCCACTCATATAGCCCGGCACTAACCGGGAACAGCGGGTCCTCGATGTTGGGACTGGCACAGGTGAGTTCGGGGCGCGTGTGTTTGTCTACAAATAGATAGTCTAAGATTACTGACATTTGCTGTTTAGGAATCTGGGCCATGTACGTCTGCCACATACCACCTTGTGCTTGTTTATACTAATCCGTATAGCGACTTTGCCGACGAATTTCCTGAGGCTGAAGTCATCGGCACAGACATATCCCCCATTCAACCAACCTGGATTCCTCCAAACTTGAAATTGTAAAATCTTTAGCTTACCCAATACGTCCCTCCATTGAACACTACTAATTTTGACGCCCTTTCCAGCGAAGTCGAGGACTGCACCCGACCTTGGACCTTCCCCGACTCGTCCTTTGACTACATACACCTCCGCTGGCTTATCGGCAGCATCCCAGACTGGGACGCCCTCTTTGCCCAGGCCTACACGTCCTGCCGCCCGGGAGGCTGGGTCGAGAGCCTCGAACCCGGGTGCATCTTCGAGAGTGACCACGTTCCGATCCCAGAGGACTCCGCGATGAGCCAGTGGGGTAAGTTCTGTATCGAAGGCGGGAAAAAGATGGGAAGGACCTTCATGGTACTAGACAACGGGCTGCAGCGGAAGGGAATGGAGGCGGCAGGGTTCGTCGACGTCCACGAGTTTAACTACAAGGTAAGGCTAGCTTTCTCCTTAACAGGCATCAAATCTGTGTTCTGGCTGCTAATACGGTTCCCGTGTCCCGTTAGATCCCCATCGGTCCCTGGCCAAAGGATCCGAGGCTCAAGGAGCTTGGCACCCTCGGGCAGCTTGTGCTTGAGGCGGACATTGAGGGTCATATTCAGTTTATCGCGAGCATTATGGGCTGGACCAGGGAGGAGATCCAGGTTTATGCTGCTCACGTCCGTGGCGAGGTGCGATCGAAAAAATACCTTCCGCATCATCGGGGAAAGGTGGTTTGGGGCAGGAAGCCGGAAGACGCCGAGTAATGCAGGCCCCGGGGAGTATATTCTAGGTAGGAGGAAAACGCGTGTCATGTTGAGAGTTCTCTTTCTCGTAAACAAGGCGGATTATCATCGACTAAGTTTACTATGCAGCCTATACTCGCTTTCCCGCCAATATTACCATTGATGCCATTTCGGCGGGGAGGGCTGCGTGTGGCCGCGGAAGACCTGACACGCCAGAGCACCCATACTAATTACCGAGAACAGGAGGAGACTCATCACAGAACTATATGCTTACGTGGAAACTATAATCTATAGCCGGTAGTGATACTAGCCGGCCGCTGGGGAGTTTACAAAATGGGGAGTGATGGCTACAACAACATATTCCGTAGGGGCCGTCTTAATTACTGATCTACCACACCCTGTTTTATTTTTGAAAGTGGGCGAAATATAGCCATAGGCTTCGACAACAAGCTGATAAGCTACATCTATGGCTACGAGTCACACTTTGAAGCGGCAAGCTGGACACAGAAATGCGTCAACCGACTCGCGAATAGTTTGCTGTGATATTTCTGGAGATATTGTATTATAGTCGATTCGCAGTTATAACATCTACATGGCCATGAGGCGGTGTCCATGCGAAACACGAGGTCCCTGCTTTGGTTTGTGGTGCCGTGTTCCATGTGTAAAATGCGGTTGCCTCTGCCACAGCCCGTTAAGATAATTTTAGTCAAAGTCCAGGTGCAGTAAGCAGTGTCAAGTCAACTAGTCAGTAACCACAAATAGGAACTAACTATGGTCGGCTCCGATGTCTGTGGCTTCGAGTGGAATACCACGGAATAGCTCTGCGCGCGGGAGGCTGCCTTGGGCACCTTTTCCCCGTTTTACCGGAACCATAACGCGTTCACCCCGCTGATTTCGCAGGGACTTTACAGATGGACGGCTGTGGCGGAGAGCGCGAAGAAGGTCATTGACGTGCGGTGTTGGACTGTTGGACTATATTTCACGGTGTTTTCGAGGCAATCTTTTGACGGGAAGCCGCTGGTCAACCCGATGTTCTCTGCTTATCCGGACGACAAGGTCACGGCTGGACTTGAGCTTCAGTACTTTTACAGACCGAGCTTGCTCGTTGCCCGTGTCACGGAGGAGAATGCGACGTCGGCGCATGTCTAATTCCCCCACGACGTCTTTTATGACTGGTACGTCCACGAGGTCATCAGCAGCAGCGGCGAGTAGAGGGAGGTCAAGTCTCCCGTGACCCACATCCCCCTCTTCACCCGCGGCGGCCGCATCATTCCGGTGAGGGTGAAGTCTCGCATGACGACTACCGAGATCCGCGAGCGGGACCTTGAGCTCATCGTTGCGCTGGGCCGCGATGGGACGGCGGAAGGGAATTTGTACCTGGACGACGGGGAGAGCCTTGAGCAGGATGGCACGTCGGAGATGAACTTCGAGTTCCGGAACGGGGCGTTGAGTGTTGCGGGGACGTTTGAATACAATACTTCTGCAAGAATGAAGGCTATTACTATCATTAGGCCCGAGGCAGGTGGTGGCCGAGTAGGACGAGGTGGTTTTGGACTGGAACCAAGGTTGAGATTGACGAGCCGCTTCACAGAACTGGCGGGTTTGAAGTTCGCACTCATGAGAATTAGGGAGCTTTAAGGGAGCCACGGAGCCAGGCCGATGACGTCAAGACGCTGGGAAGACACCGGTCGCAGTCTTGGCGTCGCCTCGGTGGTATAGGTGACTCAGACCTGCAGGCTTGGCACGGGAAAGAAAGGGTTTTGCCGAAACGAGGTGCCACTAAAGATGGAAAAGGACCTTGCATCCCGGCACTCGTTCCAATGAATATATTCTTTCGCATAATGCGGATAAACGGATGTGTGTCTGGGCCAGGTGGCCGGGCCGAAAACGTTGTATGCTCCCGGGAGACCTGAACATAGAATGGAGATGACATGTACTCTTTCATTAGACCATTATACACTACACTAGGTTACATGCACGCCGCGTTTCTCTTTTTCCTTTTTTTTTTTTGTTTTCTTTATTTTTTTCCTTTTTTTGCTTTGGTATTCTGTTCACTTTCAGGCCTCGGAGAAGCCCGTCTTCGTCTTGCCAAGATTCCATATCCCATCGCATAGCCAGTTCCCATCTTCGAAGCTCCAGAGAAAGTCGGGTATCCCGTCGAACCGCGGCCGATAGCGATTCCCGAACCCCACCGAATCCCAGAAGTCGAACCACCGCGTCGAGAACGGCGTCTGGCCCGGACCGGCGGGCTTCGGAGCCGACTTTAACCCGTCCTCGTCGAAGCAATCTGCCACCTTGAACCAGTCGCGCTTATCCTTGAGCTGGTGCACAGCAATCGGGTCGATTCCGTACAGCGCGTGGCTCGTCGCATTCGGGTGCGTCGACTCCCTTGCCCACGCCGTGCCATCCCCGCGGGAGTCCCCGTCGTCGTAGTCGAACTTCTCGGTCCCGCGGAAGTTGACGAAGTTGGCCGTCTCGCGCCCCTTGAGCATCAGGACCGCGACGGCCATGTCCTCGCCCGTCACGGCGTTGAAGCGGGACTGCAGGGAGGAGAGGAGCTCGACCATGTCCCAGGTCACGGTGTACATCGACCCGTGGGCGAAGACTAGGTCCCAGGAGCGTGTGTAGTACAGCTCGCCGATTACTGTCCTGTCGACGGTGCTTTTGAAGACTCCTGTCTCGTTTGACATTATTGGGACAAGGAATCTGTCCCAGAAGCCGCGGGCGTTGAGCCATAGGTCCGTGTCCATTTTGGAGACGAATTCGTAGCGGTGACCCTGCTTCACGAGCCACTTGTAGAACTCGAGCGTCTTGATCGTGTTGGCGGTGATGTCGTCCTCCTGGATGTCATCGAGGACGATGATGTCCCCAAATGTGCGGTTCTCCATGGCCACCAGGTCGCTCCACATAGGCCCTGGGTTCGAAATAACGAAGCGCCCGTCGAACGGGACGTCTTTGAACAGACGCATCCAGGTGGAGCGGATGATGGCCCGGTTCTCCGCGTCCGAGGCGGCGCAGATTACTGCCGCCAGCCAAGGGCTTGGCGTGGGGTGTGGCGTGTCGTCGTGTTGCGGCGGCGGGTGCATGGGGGACTCGATGAATGGGTGGAGGGGGTACTGCGCCGGGGGGAGCTCGTGAATCTTCTTCCCATGGACGACGGAGCCGGAGTCCGGGGGCTCGAAGGGCGCGTGATGCGCTGGCCGCCGCGAGAGGAGGAGGTAGGCTGTGATGGCCGTCGCGAGGAGGAAGGCCAGGACGAGGCGCATGAACTTCTTTGGCGTGTTGACGGTACATTGTAGGCGTGTTCCCATCAAGGGCGATGGCGATGTTTGTGGAGGAGACATTTTTCGTAGGCCGGATGGTAAGACGACGATTGCAAGTAGACGCGCGTCGTCAGGGGATTGTCGGACAGGAAAGTAGTGCAAAACTCAGTGGGTCGAGGGTCTCAGACAAGGCAGTTGGCAAAGTTCAAATCTAAGACATGAAAGTCAAAAAGGAAGCCCGAACTCTCTTCCGCGTGGATGAGCTACACCCGGTGTTATTGGGAGGACGATCTTTGTTTGAAAAGGTTTCTTGCAATAAAGAAGGCATCGAGTCATGTTGTCGCGATAGTGTCCGCCTGGTTCGAAGGAGGAAACACGGGGCACGCGACAGTGGGCTTTCTGCAGCGGCGAGGGCGATCGAACGGACGATGGTCGGCGGCCCTGTGTTTTGGGAAGAAGTCAGCCCTCCTCTGGATCTGCTCCTTTGCGAAACCTGTAGGCGGCAGACTCAAGATTCTCGATCCTCACGCCGGCCGCTCTTTTGTCCGCTCTAGAGAGGCCCCCGGGAAGGGGGTCTGGGCCCACTTGAAACCGCGGGCCTCGTCACATCCTGCACAGTGGCAGGGCACGCCCGCGCCCCATTTCGACAGCTCCTTCCCGGGATCGTCCCGCCCCCTAGGCAGCGGGAGCTAATCTATTGGTGCCGGTGGGCCGTGTCAGGGTCTCAAGACGTGGGTTCTCGCGGTTGATCCCCACTTTAGTCACATTCGCGCGGTACCGGGTACCAAGCCTTGGGCACCCGTAGGGCGGATATTGTCACCCATTTGGCCCGGATGGGCAGGTATTCCGCACATCATCGGGACAAGGGTGTGGCGCAGGGGCGGAAGCAGGGGCCAAGGAGAAACCGTGGGGAAGGATGGGAAAATCAAGGCAGAGTGCTGGTCTCAGTATGTCATCACTACCGCTCAGGGAACACAGGGATTGCGAGGCCCCGTTCCGCCATAACTCGAGTGTGCATAATCCCCGACTGCGGTACTGAGTGGGCCCGCTCAACCTCTGGCCCACACAGTCTCCGGCAAGGCGGCGTTTCTTCCCCGCCGAGGCCCCGCAAAACGATGGCGTGGAACAGCCCTGCGACGCGTGTCTCCATGCCACGAGGCACTAAAAGGGTTGGCACCGTCATACCGCACGTCCGAGCCAGTTGAGAATGCACGATTGCAAGCCGAAGCGCAACATTCTGCGGTGCATGATATGACGTCGAACATTGGCTCCCTCCCGTCTTGGCAATAAAGTCCCCGGCTCAAAAAGTACCAGGAACAGGCCGGGTTGTCATTCGTCCTTTCACCCAATAGCAGCTGCGCTCGGACAGGCAGTGACAATCCCCGCGGAGACGAAGCGCCGGAAAGAGGCTTGTCAGATTGTAATCGTCCCGTCACACCAATCGGGTCTCGGCCCCCCAACTGATCCCTATTTCGTAAGCCGACGAGGCTGTGGTCAGGAGCCAGACGCCATGGAACGTCGGAATCGGATTACCCTCCGAGATGTGAAGTACAACGTTGGTGGTACGAAGGGAGATATCTCGACTATTTGGCCCGTTCGGATAAAGTCCGAAGGCTTCCCGACCCACAGCATCGGCGATACCACAAATGTACATTTCTGAGAATCAATTAATTGGTGTGAACAATACAAGGCGAAGCAATCTCTCGACCGTTTCTTGAGGAGAGTCTTCCGGCAATGTAATGAATCCTGCCTCGTAACGTAATCCTACTCAGCGATATCACTTGTTAGTATGGTTCTTCTACGAGCCTGTCCCTGCCAGGCACTATCACATCCTAATTCCTTAGAAAGGTACATACATTATTCCTACAATCGGGATCTCTAAAAGGACTTAGCGCAGCATTCTTCGTACAAAACATGTCCAGGGGGAGGTGAGGCGTACGTACCTCTTGCACATCGTCGGGTGCGATGCGGGTTGGTGTGGACAATCGGGCAAAGGAACCAAACCGCCGCATGAGCACCTATTCGATTCTCCGTTCACGAACAAGCGCCACCGGAGCAAGACAACTTTATGGCTGTGGTCGTTATCGTCCTTTCATACCATCATTTATTTGCAAGCAATTGGTAGAAGAACGCATGACTCTTTGAGGTCTGTGCCTTGATTTGGACCAACGCAGCCGTACGGCCATTTCTGCCCGCAAGATACATGGTGGAGCGGAGTCGGCCAAAAGGTTGGTGTCAAAGCGTATCCCCGATGCCGAACGCCAAACCCGAAGGATTGGTTCGAGGATTCAGACAGGGCCGGTCACGCTACCGCATCCCTCCACCAGGTGGGTACATGCTTTCCGGCATACATGCATGCAAAGGGAATACTGTACTGTATGCTGTAATGCATGCATGTGACAGGCCATCCTTCCAAAATCCTTCCGAGTCACGGGGCGTCTCAGGGGGAATACTGCAGACGTCATTGTCAGCCTCTGCTCGGCCGAGAAGCGGAAGGAATCGCAGATCCGTAAGCCGAAGGTGCCAAGTGCTTATTCTATTATCCCCG
The DNA here is from genome assembly GCA_017657125.1 of Scopulariopsis brevicaulis. Lineage (NCBI taxonomy): Eukaryota > Fungi > Ascomycota > Sordariomycetes > Microascales > Microascaceae > Scopulariopsis > Scopulariopsis brevicaulis. The sequence continues at coordinate 32,337 of JAGFNX010000280.1, forward strand.
GACAGCCTGGTGCCTTGTGATGATCTTCACTTCGGCTACCAACCCCACGAGCGGTGGAAACACCGGGGGGTGAAGGGTCCTTGCTTGTAACGTCGCATCGATCAGAACACTCGACAAATCAGACCAAACATGAAATTTTCGCCTTCTCCGCACTACGTACTTTCGGGTCTGAAATGGTCGCTCGCGAATCCACCAGTGTAAAAAGGTGACAAGACTCCCAATACTTCACAAGCGTTTTCCCAAAATGATTGCTTTTTGCGCCCCCTCGCCTTTCCAGAACAAGATTTTGGTGGAGACTGGAGCATTGTTGTGTCGCAGAGTAGATGACGCGTCCTTTCAATAGAAGTTCCAGGTAAGGCAGACTGTCTGCATGTCGGCTTGATGGCGATATTCTAACGATCATTGGGGCGGTTATGATATTTGGACAGACTGACACCGGAGGTTACTATCGCACGTTTAACGCCGTGCCGACGAAGGAAGATTTGAGAGCTGCGCTACCGGAAGACACGACTCAATAGGCCTATTCGGGTAAACGAAGCAAACCACTCTTGCACGACCACATCGCGGCTGTAGATTCCCCGGTGGCATGGCAATCAGACCGACTGGTGCAGACTTCATTATTGCAGACGTAACAGCCGTGCCCCGAGAGGACAACTATAGAAGCTTACCTATTCGGGTAAGCGAGGTAAACGAGTCTGGTACGGCCACATCGCATCTGTGGAGGCCCCGACAGCACTGCCCTGTGCGTGTCACGGGCCTCAGCCTCGACCAAGCGACTATTCTCGGGTTTCCACCAGCCTCTGTAGACTTAAACTTACCGGGCGAGACAGGCGGGCCCATTGTACGATGAGTATCGGAAGCATTCCTTGGAATACGTCTACCGAAAACGCAGGCGGATGGACCAGTTTGCATACTCCTCGTCATAGTGTTCGACACTGGATGGCTCATGGGTCATTTCGCCTTTGCAAAAACAACCCGGGCCTCTATCTACACGGCCTCTTTCTCTTTTTCAGGAAGAAGATGGTTTCATGGACTTTCAAAATGCACCGTTAGCAAGTCATTGATGACAACTGCTCCCAACTGGGAAGCCTGATCCCCCCTTTCTTTCCATCCGCCGTCTTGTGTTGAGTCAGCAGAGGCCCCCATAAAGACAATCCACAGCTGGTAGCAGCCGTACGCTTCATATGGCCCGAAACCACTTGAAACTTCCGTCTCGACTGCCGGGGCGGGGAACGATCTCCACATTTGTAGCGGGTCAATTTGTAAGATGCTATTGCGTCATGAGTTAAGTGCCGCCTTGCCGACGACCTCGGCGTCGTCGGCAGGAGAGTCATGGACGCTTCTTTGGACCAACATTCCCACTTGATTCATAGGAACTCAATCCCCCCTCACTGATCTGCGCCGCTACAAGCAAGCACTGTTGCACCGTAGACACCATCTTTTCTACAGCCAGGACAAACAAGCTTCATTTCACCATGGGGAAGGTTCTCTTAACAGGTAAGAAGGGATACAGCCCCTCACGACGGGGTGGGCGGCAGCACCACCGATGGATACTAACCATGAGCAGGTGGCAGCGGATTCATCGCCGCCCACGTTCTTGACTCGCTTTTGGAGCGAGGGTATGCACGCCCCCCTTCCCCATGGCCGGCAAGAACACTGAGTTCCGACTGGTAGACACACCGTCGTCACGACGGTCCGATCAAAGGCCAAGGGCGACCAAATCCTGGCCAAGCATAGCGCCGTGCCACCCGAAAAGCTGTCGTACGAGATTGTGCCCGACATTGCGCAGGAGGGTGCCTTTGACAAGGTGAGTTGCCATCGATCCGACCCCGCCGAGCTACGTCGGGAAGCAGATAGACTTACCGCGAACACACGAAAAGGCCGTGCAATCCCAGCCCCCGTTCGACTATGTCATCCACACCGCCTCGCCGTTCCACCACGATTTCGCGGACCCCATCGAGGGCATTCTGGACCCCGCATTGAAGGGCACCACTGGCATCCTCCGCGCCATCAAGGCGTACGCCCCGGAGGTGAAGCGCGTGGTCGTCACGTCGTCCTTTGCGGCGATTGTCAACCCAAAGTCGCACCCCAAGGTCTACGACGAGACGTCGTGGAACCCCGTGACGTGGGACGAGGCCGTCGCGGACCGTTCCGCCACGTACCGCGGCAGCAAGGTGGGTACCTCAGACCTCACCTCCCGCTCGCATAAAACTGACGCGCTCACGATTGCAGAAACTCGCTGAAAAGGCGGCGTGGGACTTTGTGGAGAGCGAGAAGCCTGCTTTCGACGTCGTGACCATGAACCCGCCCTTCGTCTTCGGCCCCATCGCGCACCACCTGCCGAGCCTCGACAGCCTCAACACCTCGAACCTGCGGATCCGGGACATCGTCCAGGGCAAGATGCGGGACGGCGTGCCGCCCACTGGCCTGTTCCTGTTCACTGACGTGCGGGACCTGGCGCTGGCGCACGTGAAGGCCATTGAGGTCCCCGAAGCCGGCGGCAAGCGATTCCTAATCACTGCTGGTTATTTCACCAACAAGGACCTTGTGGATGCTGTCCGGGAGAGGCATCCTGAGATTTCGGAGCGGCTTCCGACGGACCCGGTGGATGACCTGCCCAAGGACGTTTATGGATTTGATAATAGCAGGGTAAAGGATGTGCTGGGTATCAAGTTCCGGACGATCCAGGAGAGCATTGGCGATACTGCTAGCTCGCTTATCGAGCTGGGCGCGGGACCGGTCAAGGGTTAGAGTATCGGTAGTAGAATAGAGGGATGCAGTAGGATAGACGACTCAATCTTTATATCCTCTCTTCTCCGTCTGACAAGAATGTTTGCCGGCGCCGCGGTAAATTATCCCGAAGTTAATGAACCTGGAAGCCATGCTTCGGGCGCTCTTTTGTCATTCTGCCGTTCGCGCTCGCCTTCCCTTCCTTCCTTTATGCGGCTGTGCCGGCCCAAGTAGTCACATATGGGTAGATAAATAGGACGGAGAAATAAAGGAAGGTTTAGCGAGTTTTGCTGAGAAGAGGGAGCCGGCGTAGAAGGATAGTAAGCTAATAACTATTTAGGAGTTTGAGGGAGGTATGGTACAGATATTCTCCGATCAATAATATTTTAGCATATAAAGAATGTAGTCTTAATTATTTCGTCTTCTTATACGGATAGTTCCGTCGATTATTTGACCGCTACGTCTTGCTAAAAATAGCGATATTATCGGGAGTGCCAAGACTAATACCACTGTATACCTATCACATGAATATGAATCGGAAGTGCGTTTGTTTACGGTAGCTCCTGGGAGATTAGAGATGGTCCGACCGCCGCTTCTTATCCTTGCCCCTTGGAGTACCGGCGTACCGCTACGCCCTATAGTGTTCGCGATGTCCCTACCGTGCCAGAGAATCTAGGAAATAGAATTAATACTAGTGCCGGAGTCCGAGCCGAAAAGATTTCCGATTGGCTAAGAATGTGAAACACGCGCTAGTGCGGTGGGGGATCACCGTCCGATGACCTGAAGCATCTGCCTCGTATTCTTTTTTTTCACTATAGCATAAGCAGTTTACTCGACGCCACTAGTGAATGATTATCGCGACCGTGCACTAGATCGGCGTGGGGCCTCGGGATGGGCGCCGGTCTAAAAGTCCGTCTCGCGGAGGAACGTGGTGGTTACGGTTGCAATGAGGCTGGAAGGCTACTATACACAGCTACTGCACATTGGTTTTGACGCGCCCAAACCGCACATACTTGCGTCGCGTCGTGGGCATCGTATTAATAGTTTATTAGGCTGGAGAGCGCCGACGGGATCTTTAATCCTCGGAGCGCCCATCTAGCGGACCACGGCAGATGCCGAAGACGTAATCTCAGTAGTTCTTCACGAGGTCTTGGTTCGGGACGTGATTGCCATACAAAGTGATGAGACACTGCATATCGATGCTGTTTGATGGTGGGGACCGATCCCTGGGAGCTAACCTGTAACGGAGGAACATATTTCTAAATCGGTCTTCTCAGCCCCAAGGCGCAGATCCGGCAAAAGAAGAGAGAAAACCAGTACTGTGTAGACGGAAGACAGGAACGCCTCGTAGTCTTTCCCCTGCATACGAGGGATTGGTTTCCAAGGTTGCATAGGGGCGGGTCACGGTGGATTCGCCCTTTCCAAAAGAAGGTTGTTTCCGAACAGCATCCTTCTTAACACCTGTAAACATTCTAGCAAACCTACCGAGGCGTGGGCGTCGCCCCACTTGCGTGCAGACCGCAAGACCTCGGTGTTGGACGCCATATCGGAGTTCCTGGCATCGAGCACCACACGGTGGAGCCGGTTGGGCGGATACGGGCGCTAACAGCTGGCAGCGATAGTGGCTTCAGGTCCAGGTTGGCTTACCTTGGCTGTGCGAGCCCTGAGACGCGGTTCAGGTACGAGCTAATGGCCTCGCACCTGAAGCATCTAGCTGGGCGCTATGGCCTGCTTGTGCTCCCAACGGCATTTTCCCGCCCCGTATTCCGCAAATCCAAGGCTCTCGATTATAGCTGCGATGCCGGTCATCGATTGCCTTGCATCGAGCGGAGCACATGAATTCCCCGGATCGGCCGACTAAGTTCAGGGGCTGGGTGCTAAGCCCGATAGGGCGGAATGGGCAAATATCACGTCATCGCCGGGAATTGGATCGATAATGCTTCAATGATTGAGAGAGAGAGATACTCCCTTTCTTCTTAGGCACATTTCGCCCTCGCGTAAAGGGGACTTTTACGGGTGTTTACTCGAAAAGTTGCAAGCCACACATGCCAGTTGGCCGGGGCCTCTGCGCCACCGGAGCTTTTTCGTCCCAATGGACGCGGAGAATGACGGTCGTCTGATGGGGGCGCTCGCACGGACGTAGTGATCGACGGCCCCGGTAGATCCCTAAATTTCCCGCCGCGCCACACTATCTGCCACTCTAGTACCGACACCACGGGCGAGATAGGACCGATCTTGTTTTCCGGCTCGCCGCGGAGGGTCGTGGGTGGGTCCAGAGGGGATACGATCGTCTGGACGCACCTGCGCATCAGCTTCCTCCACCCGGACAAGGCGGCGCAGGACGCGTTGAACCTACCTCGGCTTGGCAAACCGTTGGCGGCGGATCGTCTCCTTGCCCCTGGTTCCTTGGCTGGGTGCAAGGGCCATGTCAGTTGCGGAAGGACCTGGCTGGTCCAGTCACTACAGCACTGGACATGTGATTTCTCTCTTCTTTTCTACGCCGGGTAGAAGTTGGTCTAGCCAGGAGTCAAGAACAGATAAAAGAGGCGCCATCCCGCCTCGTCTTCTCTCTCTTTCTGTATCAACCATCACAATCCACTCGTTCAGACCAACACACTCTTTCGACCGCAGTCTTTACCACACTATCGTTTATATCCAAACTTACTAGTTCACCAACTACCAGAAATCACAATGAAGGTCTCCGAGTTGATCATCATGGCCACCATGGCCGCCTCGGCCTTATCCTCGCCTATCGTCCCCCGCACCTTCGGCAAGGGCTTGTTGGGCGGCGGCCTTGGTGGCGCCCTCGGCGGCGAGGGGTCGGCATCCGGCAGTCTCGGCGGCAAGGGCTTGTTGGGCGGTACCCTCAGCGGCGCCCTCGGCGGCGAGGGGTCGGCATCCGGCAGCCTCGGCGGCAAGGGCTTGTTGGGCGGTGTCCTCGGCGGCGCCCTGGGCGGCGAGGGGTCGGCTTCTGGTAGCGTCGGCGGTGAGGGTTCCGCGTCTGGCAGCGCCGGCGGAGAGGGCTCCGCCTCCGGCAGCGCCGGCGGCGAGGGTTCGGCTTCCGGTACCTACGATGAGGAGGAGACGCCGAGCAGCAACTACGATGAGGAGGCGGAGGACGATAGCGAGGAGGCGGCGTCCCCTGTCGCTGGCGGCGAGGGCTCGGCTTCCGGCAGCGTCGGTGGTGAGGGCTCCGCGTCCGGCAGCGTCGGTGGTGAGGGTTCCGCTTCTGGCAGCGTCGGTGGTGAGGGCTCCGCTTCCGGCAGCGTTGGCGGTGAGGGTTCCGCTTCCGGCAGCGTTGGCGGTGAGGGCTCCGCTTCCGGCAGCGTCGGTGGTGAGGGTTCTGCGTCCGGCAGCGTTGGCGGTGAGGGTTCCGCTTCCGGCAGCGTCGGTGGTGAGGGTTCCGCTTCCGGCAGCGTTGGCGGCGAGGGCTCCGCGTCCGGCAGCGCTAGCGGCGAGGATTCGGCTTCCGGTACCTACGACGCCGAGGAGACGCCGAGCAGCAACTGCGATGAGGAGGCGGAGGACGATAGCGAGGAGGCAGCATCCCCTGTCGCTGGCGGCGAGGGCTCGGCTTCCGGCAGTGTCGGTGGTGAGGGATCGGCTTCTGGCAGCGTCGGTGGTGAGGGTTCTGCGTCCGGCAGCGTCGGTGGTGAGGGTTCTGCGTCCGGCAGCGTTGGCGGCGAGGGCTCCGCTTCTGGCAGCGTCGGTGGTGAGGGTTCTGCGTCCGGCAGCGTTGGCGGTGAGGGTTCCGCTTCCGGCAGCGTCGGTGGTGAGGGTTCCGCTTCCGGCAGCGTCGGTGGTGAGGGTTCCGCTTCCGGCAGCGTCGGTGGTGAGGGTTCCGCTTCCGGCAGCGTCGGTGGTGAGGGCTCCGCTTCCGGCAGCGTTGGCGGTGAGGGCTCCGCTTCCGGCAGCGTCGGTGGTGAGGGTTCTGCGTCCGGCAGCGTCGGCGGGTCCGTGAGCAGCTCCGCTGAAATCATCACCTTGCTCGAGGGCAGCATCAAGACCATCCAGGGTCTCACTGGCTCCATCAGTGCGTATCATCTCCTCTCCTATACGACGACATCAGCTAACCAATAATACAGACTCTACTATCACCAGCGTTGAGTCCGGCGACATCGAGAAGGAGGCCGGCTTTAAGACCATCACTGGTCACATCGAGGAGCTTAAGGTCGGCCTTACCGCTATCGTCACCTCGCTCACCGGTGCCGCCGGCTTCAAGGTCGAGGGCAGCCAGCTTAACAGCATCCTCGCCCTCGTCAACGTTCTCGTCTTCGAGGTCCTAGCTACCTGCAACGGCATTGTCGTTGCCCTTGGTCTTCGTGGCGAGCTTTCCGTCGTCCTTAAGGTTGTCTTCGGTCTTGTCGCCAAGATCCTCTTCCTCCTTATTAGCGTTGCCGGTGGCCTTGTCCCTGGTCTCCTTGGCATTGTTCATAACTGCCTCTCGATCGTCGGCCACGGCATCCTCTCTCCCGTCCTAAAGCCTATCTTCGGCCTGGTTACCGGTCTCGGTGGCTCTATTAACCTATAAGGGGTTCTTGGTACTTCGACTTAGGGTCGTGGCATTTTCATATATAGATTACGAAGGGGTTATGAGAGAACTATAATATATTGGTGGCTTCAAATGGTAGGCCGAAAGCAAGTCTTTTATTAGTTGATTTAGGAGCCTGGCAGGTTCTAGGGTTAGGGTTAGATCCGAAAGTAGGTAGGATATCTATTATTACTTTTCGGTGTTCAAAATAGACTAACAAATAATCGGCGAAGAAGCATATCGAAGTATTATCACACATGATAGCATGCTACAGCCGATGTCTTTATAAAAAGATAGTTAACCTGACCTATTATATCTACAGTTAAAAGTAAATAAAAATAAAAGGTGCTAGGCATAAGGAAAGATTATTTTATAGGCGAACCTAGAGGATGCAATTGTCCCTCCCCTGAGACTATCAGCACAGCCGAACCCTTCGTCCTCACGTGAGAGACACTCGCCAGTGCACTCCCCAAGATGTTGATGGCTACACTGGCGATCCACATCTGTACTCCCCCGTCACCAAGCCTAACGCGTCAAGCATCTGTTCCCCATTTTCGTCTACGATGATATCGTTCAGCACATGCACCTTTCCAAGACAATGTTCTTTCGTCTCGGTGAGACGCTCGCGGACATAAGGAGGGATCGTAGATATTTTGTGGCGCTTGCGCCCCGGCTTGGCTGCTTCAGTATGTAAAGGGTTATATAACCCTCGCCATCCTCGTCCTCCTCGTCATCTACGTCACCAAATACCGGAGTTGGTTGGTCGCTGTCGGCGGTCTGATGCAGCGATCTATGATGATGAGGAGAAATAGGTTTCTCCCCATCTCCTCGTGCCCGTCTTAGACTCGACGGATAGCCCAAACTCTACAGCCGTAAGAGCTTAGGGGAGATTTATGCGTCGGAGGGCTCGAAATCTACATAGGGGAGTCGCATTCCCTGCCAGACGTTTCCCGCCTGTCTTGTCTGTCTTTCGTACCAGTCTCGTCGGTCGCGTCGGTCTCGTTTTTGTGTTTGTCGTTTGAGAGCCGAGGTAACTGATCTTGTTCGAGGAGGGGGACGAGGCTGGCGGAGGACTTGATGACACAAGCGTTAGGTCAAGATGTAGGTTGTAGGACTTGGGCGTTCGCCCGACTAGCATTTCCTGACACCAAGTCACGTCAGACCACGGTCAATCTCTAAGCGTTCCCCGATCCGGCCAGAAGCCATTAGCCTACTTGGCTATGCAGCCATTACGCTGCTAACGCCGGGCTCTCGTTACAACATGCCAGAGCCATTATTCTAGAGAGGAGGAAGGCAGACGTCGTCGAGCTGGAAAAACCTCATCTTCCTCCTTTCCGTCCTCGGTGCCGTTTCATCGCTATAGTTATACGAGGCCTTAAAGGACCGTCGGCCGTTCTAGGGAGGTAATTATAAGAGGGTATTCGACCCCGTAGGACCTAGTATGTACTAGGGAAAACTCTATAAATACTAAGGGGCGTAGATAAGGCGAAGACCTATAGACCTATAAGCCTAATCTATGTCCTATAAACCATAAAGGTTTAAAGGATTAGTTGAAGTCTCTTTATATATCTAACTGGTAGAATTTAATAGTAATGTAACTCTTGCTTGTTTGACCATACGACGGTATCCCGGATACCTATTTTCATAAACGAAGCCCCTTTAACCTAGTGTCACTATTAGCTCCTGTTATTAAAGGGTGGTAGATGAAAAGTAGTCTCCCTACCTATAGAGTATGGAGTCGTGAGTGTGCGCTACTCAACTGCAGAATATCGAATGGTGACAACACTGGGAATATTATACACATACGCCGGATAAAAACCACGCATATACCGCCGCCGTCGTATTCCTGGTCCCTCTGCTCTCCCTCTTGGCCTGTAGAGTCAGCGCATCACCATATGCCGCACGATGTCCCCCTATGCGCGCTTCCTGAAAACCAGCGGGCATTCATCCTGCACCAAGAATTAGCGCTCGGCCACGCCGGAGGAGGCTTTTCGGTGTAAAAGTAAGGCTACAGAGACTTACCATCGGGAACAGCGTAGCAAAGACCCTGATTTCCTCCGACCTTGCCGTAGCGTGGTGCTCCCAGTCGAGCTCAAGTACCGCTTTCCCAATCATACCCGCCATCGAAAGCGGCACGTACCTCTTCGCAAGACAATCGTGCGGTCCCGCCCCAAAGACAAGCCAATTCTTCGTCTTGGACGCCGCGTCGCCCGTTATCCACCTGTCCGGGTCGAAGATGTCCGGGTTCGGGTAGACGTTGCCGTCGTGTAGCGCGGGATAGCACGAGGGGATGACCATTGACCCCTTGGGGACGGTGTAGTTTTGCGAGACGGGGAAGTTCTTGGTTGCTAGGTAGGGGACGAAGATTACGGGGGGCCGGTGGCGGAGGAGTTCCTTTATGACGGCGTTGGTGTAGGTTAGGGACTCGAGCATGGGGAGGTCAAAGGGCTTGTCCTTGTCGCCGCCTCGGGCAGCGAGGTTCTCTTCGCGTAAGCGGGCTAGGACGTCGGGTCTCTGTCCGATAATCTGGAAAAGCCAGGTCGTGGCGCTGCTAGATGCGTCCTGCGACGCAAACAGGAACGTAAAGAGCGTCTCCCCAATCTCATCCGGCGAAAAGTCCCGGATCAGATTCGTCGGCTTCTCGGCGTCCGTCTCCCCCGCCGCGACCCTCTCCCGGTACCGCTGCGACCCCCGCATATGCAGCACCCATTGGTCGACGATGCAGGTCGGCGTCGCCCCCGTCGCCATGTTCTCCTTGCAGGCCGCGGCGCAGCGCGCGAACTCTGCGCGCACGGCGCGGGCGGTCCGGAGACCGCGCCAGGTCTTTGTGAAGGGGACGTACATGGACAGAGGGACGTTTACGAGCTCGAGGGCTGCGGTGACGAGGTAGAAGTCGTCGGCTATCTTCTTGACGGCGTCTTGGGAGATGTAGTCGCCAAAGAAGGTTCGCAGGGACAGAGCGCAGTTGATCTCTCGGAACATGGTCATGAACGGCATAGGTTTATAGTTGTTCGCGGCGCTAGTGGCGACGAACTTGTCGAAGTAGGTCGAGAGGACGCGCTGTTGGATCGGCAGGTAGGCGCCAAGGGCCTTGTTGGTGAATAGCGGGGTGAGTCCGCGGCGGTACTCGGCGTGGGCCTTGCCCTGTAGGAAGACCCAGGCCTTTTGGCCGATGATGTCCTTTGCGATGGGGACGATGCAGGGCTCGGCGTAGGTGGGGGACTTGAATACTTTGTGGGCTATGTCTCGGTCGGACGCGAGCACGACAAATCTGGGGAACATGAGTATGCCTGGTCCCAACGCCTGACGGAAGAGCAATGTGGGAGAGGGCTCTTACTTGTGGAAGACAGACACGCAGCTAAGCGGTCCGCTAGCCCACTGGGCAAGGTACCCCTCGAACTTTGGGTGGAGTGCTTGGATGAACGGGCCCATGAGCGGAATCTTGAAGGCAGGTCCCGCGATGGAGCCCTTTCTTATGATGTACGCGACTGGGACGTGGTCAGCTGGCGAGGTATGCCACGGGCTAGGGCGCCGGTACTCACGTTGATCATAGACCACCACGCCCAGCAAGAACGCCACGACGTATTGCCATGTTGGCCAGCCTTTGAAAAATTCCGGTATCACGTCCTGTAAGTGGAAAGAGTCGGCGTGCCATGTCTGCGAGTGCACGGGCTGGGCGCCGGTGGCATTGGCGAGTTGGGAAGCCATAGTGGCGTCTGCATTAACTGAGACAAGCAATCGAGGCGGGTTTTGCGCCTTCACAAGGCAAGGAGAGGACGGTTCAGCCTCTCCTTATAAGTCTCTTTGATGCCAGGGGGCATCCACGTCTTCGGGACCAGACATTACGAAGCACCCCACATCTTGTCAATATGGCGGTCATGGTGCAGCCAATGAAAGACCGTCCTCCCTTGTCTTGCAGGGGCTATTCAAAGGACTTGGGTCTCATATTACCCGTGCGTCCTCACAAATTCCACTCCCACGGCACGAATTGTCCCCATAAATCGGATCGTGAGGGTGGTACAGTTACCCGATTAGGACTAGTCTCCGCAGGTCCCAGAGGCGCCAAGACAGCGGGACGCAGACTGCGGGGTCTAGTCCTCTTTCGGAAAATGGGGCTTCCAACAGCTCACTCCGAAAATCCCTTGCGACAATCCCATCCAGATGATTCTCCACAACGCAGCTTGTGCTCCCCCCTGTTCTGTTCAACGCTCTCCCGATACGTGACACTAGACCGCATTTACTCTCTTCCTCCCCTCCTGAGCAAAGATGCGCCAAACCCTTCGCCGGTCCTGTGCTGCGTGTGCCAAGTCCAAGCATAGCTGCGACCTCCGCACGCCGCGGTGCTCAAGGTGTATCAAGCGGAATGCGCGGTGCGAGTACGCAAACGAGCCTCTCTCGGCCCCAGTACCGCCGGCGGATTGCACGCGGGGGGATTTCGGATACGCGAGTGGCCATCCCGGGCCATCCGGCGCGTTGATAGAGTCTGCTTTTGGGGCGCTGGATCCCTTTGAGTCGTACCCCCAGACCAGGCTACCACGGGACCACGTCCAGCGCCTCATACATAGCTGTATGTAGACCTCCGCCAGTCCCCTCGTCTCAAGGGTCCTGCTTACGGATCAAGTCCTCCACAAGATTGCCTTCCAGTACTACCCCCTCGACCTGAGCGCGACGTCCAACCCCTTCCTCGTGTCATGGTGGCCGCTTGCGCTGGGGGATCCAGCGCTGTTCCACGTATCGCTGCAGACGGCGTGTCTTGACGAGGAGTTATTGGCACAAAAGGGGTTCCAGACGTCCGAGATGCTCATGGCGGACTCGGTTGCGTTGCTAAGGCGCAAGGTTGGGGATAGGTCGCTTGCGACACACGATGGCACTATGAACTCTGTCATTACGTTGGCCGCCATTGAAGTGAGATCCCCATCCAAGCCGCCCCATGTCTGCGTCTCCTATGCTTCGAGCTGTTTTCTGACAATCATACTTTAGTTTGGCAAGGGGAATATCAAAACTAGCCAGATGCACGTCGACGGCGCGAAGAGACTGGTGGACCTCAGAGGCGGCATAAACGCAGTCAGGCAGACCAGTCCCCTGACCGCGAGAATGATAAGCTGGTACGTCAACGCCCTTCATTCACGTCCTATGTAGCGCCAGGCTCTTACCCTTGAAAGGATATCAATGCTCGTAAAGGGCCACCCGCAATTCGAAACCCAAGACGACGACGGGATCGGCTACGGAATACCCCCAATACCAGAGTGGCAGCTCGAGCCGAGCGCCCTCCTAGAGGAATCCGACTGGCTCGGCCTGGACATTGACTTCGCGGTCTGGAACGTCTTCGTCCGCCTCCGGGCCGTCTTCCAGCGGGCGCAGCGGACACCGCTATCTACAACGCGGCTACATGACCTTACTTGCTTTGTCGTGCACCGGCTTCTGCTCTCGGCTACTCCGGATACGTTGAACAGGCAGTCGTTGACGGTTAGCGAGTGTATTCGGTACGGGATCATCCTATACATGTTCATCACGCAGGGGCCGACGTACTTTTCCCACGCCGTCATACTGGATGCTCTCGTGGATCGGTTCGCGGAGCACGTCAACAGGTTGGGGTCGATACCGCGCGTGCTCGTAATACACGGCTCACTCGACCTGTGGCTGCTAGCTATTGGTATGGTCGCTTCGGCAGGGACGGCGAAGTACCATTGGTTTGCGGAGAGGGCGCAGGCTACTTTTACGTCTCTGCACCTGGGGTCCTGGGATGAAGCCCTCGTCCGCATCAAGAGCGTGCTGTGGCTGGACACGCCGCACGGCGAGGATATCTTCCGACCTCACTGGGACGCTTTCCTTGGCGTGTCGAATCAGTCGACGCCTGCCGAGCTTACCATGTGCCTGTCTCCAACCAACACCACTGGTATAATACCATGAGATATACCTCGAGGACCAACGGTTCGGCTCAGTTGACAAGTGGTTATTCGGGTTAGCGGCGGAGTCGGCGTTTCAGGCAATTTACATAGCGGGAATGATGTATGAAGGATATAAATATGATATATGTACTCTCAACGTTCTTTCCAGTGTGCCTGCGAATGGTGTATTGCCACTTGACATATCGAATTAACGGCAGAGTAAGCTGTTGTATTCTTTTCTGAGCGACATGTCAGATGTCGCCAGCCTCGGGATTGGGAGTCGGACTGGTGGTAGGGCAGCCAGGCCCAAATGGGATTTCTATAGTCGCGAAAAATTAAACGATACACCTGATTTAGTAGTATAACTTTGCCGGCCTTCGTCAAAGATATCGTGCAGGACAACTTGGTTGGTGGAAGAGAGGCGCCAGCTTCGCCAGATGGCTGCTTTACACCAGGAGTGCCGCTTCGGCCTTTCCGTGAAGCGCCTGTCGTTGCCGCGCTCGGCCGAAGTCACTCGGCCGAAATACCGATCGTTCTGGCCTGTAGATCGCGGCCATCGAGACGTCCAGTCTCGTCCGAATACCGCTTCAAATGTTTTCGTCCTTACCGTACGAGGGCGCCTCGACTCCGCTTCGCGGAGTCTTCGTTGCCGGTCGCGCAAGGTTACGTATCGGGGTGCAGGTCGAACAAGGTTACATATCGCGGTATATGATACCGACCTTTCGTACAGCTGACTAACACAAAGTCTGGGACCCGTGCGTTAGTCAGCTGTCGGAAAGACCGGTATCCTTTCTACGCCGAAAGTACGGCCCGTCACGCTAAAACGTATTACAATCGTACACACTCCACGTGACTACTGCACAAGTAGGTCCAATTTTCAAAATGTCTCTATTTGCTTATGTCTCAATAGAAAGAATAGATAGAAATAGATGGAATAGATAGATACCTACCTGAACGGTCTCGGAATAATGATGTCGCGCTACGTTAACTCCGCCTTGTATAGAGCAACTCGCGTTCCTTATCGCGTTCAGGGCATTGCTTGAATTTTCAATAACAAGCGCCGCCTGTGGTTATTCTTCTCTATGGGTGTTCTAACAAGCGCCAGTAACAGCATCTACGTAGATAGGCTAGACGTCTAGGTGGGTCCGGCTATTCCAACACCTGAGCCTCGGCATGTTCCCCTTTCCCCATGTCCCCCGCATTTTCCTAGTGCGTACCTCCCCGCAAGCTAACCAGATCAGCTCAGAGCTCGGGACCGTGAAGCTCACATTGCCATTCTATATATGTCCATTCAGTCATTCATTCATTCCCCCCATAACTTCTTCATACCTTCCTCTCCAATTTCAAATCTAGACACCATGTCCAAAAATGTATCCGCCGCCACCGCCAAGCGCCGACTATCAGCGCTCAGTGAGCAGCTCGTTGCGCCTATCCCCGACCAAGGCACCTTTGAGGGAATCCCGAAACTGAAGAAGGTAGCCGGTCCCTCCAATGGCCCTAGAGCGGCAGGAAAAGTTGTAATCATCACCGGTATGCCTCTCCCTTCCTTATACCACTCTGGTGCCCCAATTGCCCCCTTCCTTTCCATGCCCCTCCACTCGTCCTCCCTCCTCTCACACACCCAAAACAGGCACCAACAGCCCCCTCGGAATCGGCCGCGCCACCGCCCATCAATTCGCCGAAAACGGCGCCCGCGCCATCTACCTCTGCGACTTCGCGGCCACCCATCTCGAGACGCACAAACGCGAAATCCTCTCTCTTTACCCCTCCGTCGAGATCCACACGCGCCAATTCGATGCCGGGGACGCCCCGAGCGTGAAGGCAGTCGTTGATGACGCCCTCTCTACCTACGGGCGTCTGGACGTGTTCTTCGCCAACGCCGGCATCGTCGGCATTCCTAAACTCTTTACCGAGGTCGAGCCGGAAGAATTCATGCGTACGATGAAGACGAACACGCTTTCTGTGTTCCTGGCTGCCAAGTACGCTGCGCCGGCTATGCAGGTGACGTCTGCCGAGAAGAAGTATCCGAGCGGGAGCATCATTGGCACTGCTTCGGTTGCGGGGATCAGGTCTAATGCCGGGTCTACCGATTACTCGTGCTCGAAGTCGGGGGTGGTTTCGATTGCGCAGACGGTGGCGTTCCAGCTTGCGGGAACGGGGGTGCGAATCAATGCTCTGTGTCCGGGGGTTATTGAGACGGGAATGACGGCTCCCATGTACGAGGCTGCGCGGGAGAGGGGGACGCAGGCGAAGATTGGTCAGTTGAATCCCCTGAGACGGGGTGCGCATGCGGATGAGGTGGCGAGGGTCGCGCTGTTTTTGGGGAGTGACGAGAGTAGTTATGTTAATGGGCAGGCGTGGGCGGTGGACGGGGGATTAAGTGCAGGGCATCCGTTTGTGATGGGAAAGTTGGCGTAGATGGAGGTGTTTATATGTTCATGTGATAATGAGGTGAATCAATAGAGTGATGATAGTCTCGTTTCTAGAAAGACCGCTTCGGACTACCCGTTTCTTCGTCTATCAGACTAAGTGTAGAATAAATCATGGAGCTAAAGGTGATCCCACCAAGATTACTACGGACCAACTAAAGGTGACATTCTGTCTTGAAGAAAAAACCAACAACCATACCTAGCCCGCGACCATGTATACCCATATAAAATCTACTAGAGATTGCGCTGCTGGACACTAAAAAGGAAAGCTGTCACGTCATCCAGACACTCGTCCCCGTTAATTCGCAGCAACCCTAACCCCTGCCCCTTTGCGCCATTAATCACGCTCTCCACCTTCCCGGTCCTGGCGCCACTGCTCCCTAATTGTCGTCATAGGGGGGGGGGACGACATCTAGTAAACATCCCTAATACTAGCCCCGGCAGCAGGTCCTCCCTCACCGCCCTTCCCAACCATTACCCGCATGCGCGCCCGTATTCCACATAGTAAGCTTGGGGTTGAGATCCTGCACGTCTCCGCCTCGGCTTCCTTGGATTCAGCAATAGGCGTCGCGTCTACTGCGCGGTTGACGCGGGATTGATCAACGTCAGGCATATCTTCGTAGAGGTCGAACGGAATTGTTGTCTTTACATAAGAAGGTTCAGAACTAGGGAAAAGCGCAATGTTTAGTCTATAGCGGTTAGAACGCATGATTTATCCCCATCATACCCTACTCAAGCAAGGTAACTATGTAAATCTGGAAACCTCAGGCGGCGTTACAGTACCCTACCCACGCCACACCACCTCGATGATAACAAAGAACGAGAGCGGGTTCGCCTCGAACCGCACGATATCATACCGCTCGTCCGCCTCCTGGAACAGCTTCTTCCACGCGCTAGGCGCCCGCTCCTTGGTGCTAAACAGCGCCATCATCCGCAGGTCCGTTGACGTCCCCATCTGCTTGATCGACCTGGGAAGCGGCGCCTCCTCCTTCTTCTTCTCCTCCCCTCCGTTGGCCGCGCCCTCCTTGTTATCATCCTCCGTGACGGTATCCTGCTTGCCAACGTAATCCACGAAAAGAACCTTGGCACCAGGCTTCAGCGCAGACCTGAGACCCCGGAGGATCTCGACGCACTGCCTGTCGGGCCAGTCGTGCAAAATCAGCTTGATGAGGTAGAGGTCCGCCTTCACGGGCATGGGCTTGAAGAAGTCGTGGGCGAGGAAGGAGACGCGGCCGGAGAGGTCCGCGGGGAGGGACTTGTCGAAGACGGACTCGACCTTGGGGAGGTCGCAGACTGTTATCTTGAGGTTAGGGTACTTCTTCGCTAGTGCGAAGGCGTCGTGGCCGGCCGAGCCGCCGAGCTGTTGGGCGTTAGTAGATGATTCGGTGCTGGGTTTAAGAGTGATCGGGAAGATATGGTGACTTACGTCGACGACGGACAGGTCTCCGGCGTTGCCCCAGCCGTAGGAGCCATCCACAATCTGCTCCAGCCGGAAGATATCCTTCAGATACGACATGAACGTCGTAAAGTTCCTCGACCGCCACCCCTTCTTCTCCCCCTCACCGTCATTCTCGATGTACTCCCACGAATTGGCGTACTTGCCCCCGTGGAACAGGTTAAACGCCGTGCGGCTCATGTCCTCGGGCAGCGTCTCGCTCCCGACGTTGAACTTCTCGAGGGCCTGCGGCATGACCGTCATGGGCGGGCCCGCGTCGTCGAGGATGGTCGAGACGAGGGCCTTGAGCCCCGCGTTCTTGGCGAGGGCGGCGGAGCGGGAGGTGTGTCGGATGTGGCCGGGGGACGCATCGGCAAAGATGCGGAGCGTCTTGGCGTGGTCGAGCACGCGGGTTACGACCTCCTCGGGGAGATTGGCGTGCTTGGCGATGGAGGCGGTGGAGGCAGTGCCGTCTAGGGGGACGGCAGACCAGAAGTCGAAGTGGTTTAGGATGTCGAGGGCGGCGGCGTCGGGCATGCACTACGGGGGTCAGCGACTGGAATTTCACAGGTACCAAGTTCGCGGGGAGACGTACGTTGTGGGCGTAGTTGAAGATGCTCTCGCTGGGGCCCTGGACGAGGTAGTGCAGGTCCGTCAGGTGGTCGAGGAGCTGCTGCCTCATGACGAAGGCCTCAGCCGTGAGCCCATCGTACTGCGTCGGGCTGTCCGCCTCGAACGTCGGCAGCGGGATCTTGTTGTCGCCGAGGTACTTCTTAAAGTCGGCCGAGAGGTCATTGACCTTCTTCAGTAGCTCGTCAAACGTTGGCTGCGGCGTGGAAGTCATGGTGGGCTGTGAGAGTCGGAGTGGCGTGTGAAAGAAGATCTGGAGATGTTTGTGAAGGCGGGGTTTGAGGGGTAGGAGGGGCAGACGGGGGCCTTAAGAGCAATTGACGTGTGGGAGAACCCCGCCCGAGCCGGCGTCTGGCTGAGGAGCATGGTATGACGAGCTGCTGGGCAGACGGGATACGAGGGTGCCAGACGTGGGCCGCGAGTTGCCTATTAGGGTGACTTTCCCGACAATCCTTAGATTATCTTATCCATCTACCCGCCATATGCCGCTCTTCATGCAGGGGATAATGACGCCAGGCGCCGAGATTGGTGGTTCCCGGGGCATGCGTCGAGAGCTAATCGGCTGCAGGGGGCCTCGTTGGACTTTAAACCCCCACTTGAGACATCCTTGGCTGGAATTTAGGTCGAGGGGTGGAGAAGAGTAGGATCCGAATGGATCAAGATCACTCGCGAAGGGAAGGTGAGGGGTTGTTCATCGCCGGAAGTGTGCCTCGTCCGAGCTACGCGCCAAGGGAAAGAATTCGCTCATGATGTAATGTAACCCCGCCTCGTATCACAGTTCTGTCCCTGGACCGGTTTCGTCTACGGGATCTATTGGTGGGAACTTTACAATCCTATATGAGCCCGTCGCTCGTAAGACGTATTCGGCCCAACCGAGATAGAGCATGTAGTCTTAATAAAGAGGGCAAACAAGATTGAGTTTCCCCATACTAGTAGATCCAGACCCGCCCCCCCGATAGTGTGCAGATTCGCATCTGGCCTCGGAATCCGGCAGCGGGGTTGCTCGTAATGCCGAGTACTTGTACAAGGACGCACTTTTCGGCGGGGGACGGCGAGATAATCTTATCAATCAAAATCCTTACCCCTCACCCCCACTTCTCCACTTAAACCATGCGCCGATCAGCCGATGCCGGCAAGTGGTGAAGAAGAGGCGCCGATGAATGTCTCATCTCTATTCCTCAGATACAAGTAAAAGCTTGGAGCATGAGTTGAGTTAGTAAGTCCTTAAATTGGCCATAAGCTTTTCATGCCACCACTCGTTTATTGGCCTCCTTTTTGTCCCCCCGAAGCGAGATGGGGGATACGGTGCCTTCCCTGTGACGTAATTCGCTCATTCAAACCCCACTCCGTTGTCCACAGTGACACTACCTTTCGTGGTGATCGGCTTGGGATAATCTCGGCTTTACGACGTACGTGTAGGAGAGAAGTCTCGCCTGGGGGAGCCGAGGTCGCTGCTTCAAGCTAGGGCAAAGTGGGACCCACATGAGACGTCGGTACGAAGGACATGCGGAGATCGTCGCGGCAGATATCGGCTTGCCGAGATGTAATGTTCATAGGGAATGCTGTCATGGTACATCTTCAGGGGCCGACATGTTTGCGTATCTCGTATCGCCGTCCATTAGGCATGCATTAAGATTTCCCTAGTATAAGGGGCTGCCTTGTTCTAGACTGTTCCCTACTTGCAGAGGTTCCGAAAGCACGGTAGCCATTACATAATGCTAGGGCTCACCTTCCACTGCATATAGCACCCAAGGGGGAATTTTGTCTGAAGGGGATATCCCCATGATAGCTTAGATCGTGATGAAAGCGTTTCAAAAAGTGGCAGATTTGTTCTTCTGGAAATGGCAGCCTCGGATCCCGCCAAAAACCGTGATGCGGGGCTAGCACCGGCGTTCCCGGAACTGCGGCGCTCGATGGGGGCCGCCCCCACCGACGGTTTACGGCTCCGTTTTGAACGAAATGTGAACAGCAAACTCTTACACCCCTCGGGGAGGCGCGCGAGAAATAACTCTGTTTCCCCCATCCTCTCAAGGGAAATAAATACTCTCCAAAGGGTATATTGGTCGATTTATTCCTCGTCCCTCCTCCGTGCGTTAGACCCGTATAAAGAGAGTGCGACGTCACTCAAGTACGTCAATCTAAAAAAGGACGGGCAAGGCCCAGTCCATGAGATCAAGATGGTTAGTTTACATGTCTCCTTGAGCGTCCTTGTGACTGATCCGAGGTGCTAGTGAATGAAGTTTTGCCAGATCTTGTGCCGCATTTGACCCGAGAACAACAATTTGAGAAGAAGGGAATGCAGTCCAACGACTCCATCGTAGTTTATACCACACTATGGACTCGCGCAGCGGATATTCCTTGTCAGCCAAGAGCTCGAGTCGCTATTCACAGTCTCGCGATTCTGGGCGCTATTGGCGGATGGAGGCTCGGAGCCCGTCTTCCGAGCGACACCGACAACGCATGCTGCCAAGGTATAGTACACATACATTCCCCTAACTAACCTAAAAACTATAAAAACAAATTGGCGGAGTTCTGTCTAAAGGGCAAGCCAGTGTATGCTGTAAGTGTGCGGCGCCAGATTTTGAGGTTCCCCCTTCAGGATGTAGGCCCCAATCTTGACTAGTAACGTAGGCTCAGGCGTCAACGAACCTGCTCCAGGCTCCTCCTTTCGAGGCGGCACCTGCTGCAGAATCACTCCCCAGTCCCTGCCTTTTAGCCCGCCGTAGCAGAGACACACGGCGTAGATGTCTCCGCAGCCTGGCCGAAATCTGTCAATCCACTCTTGCAGGTCGACGTTAGCAACCATCATCTCCTGTTGGTCGGGATTTCCGGAAACCATGACGCATGCCACCAGACCGTGCGCGGGTGGGACCCGTAACAATTCGTCGGAAACTCTAGCCGCGACAATGCCGACCTCGTCCATCTCCACGCACCCGTCCAGGCAAATCCTCCATCCGCTGACAGAGGGGTGGTCGCGATGTTCTCTGCTCCAAACGTGCGAGCCCCGCCTCTGAGCAGAATTTGACGAGAACGGCATCATGGAGCCTATCACCGTATATCCGAACCTGCTGCTGCTACCGACACTGCTCTCATCACTGGCAACGCTGACGTCGGGATGCTCGGGCGACAGGCTCACCGACCCAAAAAAAGCGGCGCCAAGCCGCTGCCGGATCTCGTTGACAAACGCGAGCGGAAACCTCCCCAGCACCAGCTCCGTCTCCGGCGGCGACGCTCCGACTCTCTGCAGGTGATCACGCCACCAGGCCGTCGCTCCGATTGCGGACATGATGGCCCGCGCGCGGCTGCGCTGGCAGTACCGCTGATTCGTCATGCCGAGCAGTTTCAGAGGGTTGACGTCGAGGAGGAAGGATAGTTGGAACTCGTCGCTGAGCCGGAATAACTCGGACGGCCCTAGGGGGAGCTCGCCGCCGAGGAGCTGAGCATTTCGCGTGCTGGCTTCGAGCCGGACCCAGGATTGCAGGGCAATCAGTCCGTCAAGCGTCATGGTGTCAGTTCCAATAAGAAGCACCTTGCCCTCACTGTTCAAAAATTCCATGTGCGGTCGGAGGCAGGTCTCCTGGAGCGTCCAAAGAGAAGAGAACCAACCCGAGGGCTCGGCGGCAGTGGCGCCGTTTCCGAAGAGGCCAGTTGGATTCTGTGCCTGGCTAACAACCGAATCGATCTGTGTCTGGAGGAGGCCGCGGGCATTGGGATGGGAGAGTGCCAGATACTGCAGAGATAGCCACGAGATCGTCCCGCTTAGTCCTCTCCAGGAGCCTATATCGTTCAGCCAGATGACACCTGAACGGGCGCTGGAAAATATGACGGCCTGGCGGTCAACTTCGTCATTGTATACTAGGGCCTGCTCTGGGTTGGATGTGTCCTGCGGGATGCAAAACAGGTCTATCCAGATATAACGCGTCGTGATGTCCATGCGCCGTAGCATGTCTGGGAGCCCCTGCACGTCGAACCGACTATTCTGGGGAACGAGCCATGGCACACCGTCGACCCTGACCAGAGGTTCCCGCTTACGCCGCCACCGCCCCCATGTGTGACTAATGACTGTGTAGACGGGACGGCTATCCAAGCGTGCGGCGTCCATTGTACGGCCGCATTCTTTGTCCCACAGGTAGCGTGGAAGATCTACTGTGGTGGCTTGATTTGAGATGGTGTTTTCTCGAAGCTTGAGCCACGGGCATGGCTCGGTGACCCAGCTCATACTTCGTGTTCGATACTCTGCTGTCGAGCCGCTCGCTCGGCTCGTTCTGAGGCTTGTTGCCCCTGAATCCGCAATATCCGACAGGGGTATCTCTTCTTCTTTTAGGAACTGGTCGAAGAGGCGCCAAGAAGTCCGCTGGCAAGACGCTATCAGCGCCGCGTCGTGCCGGTGCCGTTGCAGGGAGGTGATGTAATCGTCATCAACGTTCTCGTAGCCGAGAAGAAACTCGGCCTGCCAGAGTAGGGTCAGTTCTTCGTGATATCTGTAGCTCCTAGCCACTTCCTGGTCCTGCCTCAGCGACTGGAGGATGCTCGGGTGGAAGGCCTGATTGGGAGGCAGCTTTTCGCGCACTGCGGATGTGGTGATGAGTGTTTCACTCAGTTTGGACAGTGCGCCGCTTTGGATCCGCGCATACCACCACTCGGTGAGGAGGTGGCCGGAGAGAGCCTGAGGTCCGGACAAAGAATCGACGAAGTCGCGTCTGCGTGCGTCCGGTGTCGCGGAGAAGACAATGTTGATGAGGTGAACCCAGTTTTGACGTGCACGAGAGTATCTCAGATCGTCGGCTTGCTGGCTCAGGAAATTTTCAACAAAAACCCCAAGAGGGCCCTGGGCTCTGACTCTGTCATTCGTCGAGTCGCTGTTCATTTTGCGCCGATTGTATAGTTTCTTCGATGCGTAGATCCTGTCTAATAGTGAACAGTAGGTTCTGACAGGGGGTTTTCTATTATTTCTACCATGATAGCACGACAATCCTCGTCGTTTATGTTACTAATTGGAATGTCGTGGTTGTTCCCCGATATCTTGAGTTACACAAACGGCGGAAGCCATCACATGCTAACTTCCTGAGATACGCCAAAGTGTTGATGTCGCCACATCCGCCAAGTACTATTGACCGAGCTCTGTCAACAGCCGCTAACAGCATAATCCGGGCTCATCACTAAATCTGATTCCGGGTATGTAATTTGCCGTCCTGGACTGCTCAAGTCAGGCTAATAAGGGGTTAGCAGGGCACTTATCATGTGCCATCCGAGCCATAGCCAGAAGAGACAGCCGTCAATCACCAGTACTTCGTGCTCGGAGTGCCCACCAACAAGTTGGTCCAAAGTCATAGCATGGCCCTATGCCAGCCAAGTCGTGGTTCTTTGCGGTACGGTTCAACCATATACGCGTATATATATACAAAGTACAGTACTGTACCATCAGTAGCTCATGACATGGAATCAAGCGAAAGGCAGTAGGTAGCGCTTAGCGTGCCATACCAGAGCCCTTTGAATGGTTTGACGTACTGTCAGTTTCTTGCCCCAAAAACGTCCGGAGCAGAATAACACCATGACGCAGAGACCCACACTACCAGTCCTAATGGGAGCCTCTGGCTTGTCGGTGGGATGTAGCCTGGCATTATATGTATAGGCCGAAACAGCGGGATAATAAAATATACCCTTTGCCCCGGTCACCGCCGTGCATCCCTCCTTTTCCCTCCAGACATCAGCTTCTTAACAAGCTAATCACCAACAGCTTTTCCCTTACCTCACACCCAATATTGAGCCTGCCACATCTTCAGAAGTCATAGAAACGACTCCAGCGCAAGCAGGCAAAGAGGCGAAAGCATGGCAGTCACTGACGCGGGCTCCCTATCCCTCGCCGCCTTCACGGCCCTTGGTACCATCGTCGGCTATCTCGGCACCGAGGTAGCTTCAGGAGCCGTTTTCAATCGCCTGCTGTGGCCGTCGCGGTTCTACAACCGCGCCGCGAGGCCCGGACCGCTAGTCGCCGCAGCCCTTCTGATGCCTATGGGCGGGCCTATCCACAAGGCCGCTGTCGAAACTCTGGACCAGTTCGTACTTTCGGGGCTTTGGAAGGGTTATTGCCGCGGCGATATGCTTGGGTCGGCGTTTTACGGCGACATGGAGCGTTGCTACGTCGTAAGAGGAGTGAACGGTAGTAAAGGCGAGAGGAAGACGGCGCGAAACGCTTTCTGGCTTCGGGTGTTGGACCTCATTCAACCGCCTCAGCTGGACGCTGCCACTACTGCCAACGACACCACTCTGGCAGACGACGGATCTGCGGAGCGAACTGTACTGAAGCTCAGGGCTCGACGCCCAGTGTTTGTCTTGAAGCTGTCAAGGGCACCTGCAGCCACTGGCGGAACTGCTGTGCCCGTTGTGGACGGCGACGTTGGACCTCAGAAGCTCCACCACTTTGCAGGCGTCGTAGCGAGCGAGGCAATTACGTTGATCGTCGGAGTCGTCACCGCGGCTATCTGGCAGAGTCCCTTCTCTGCCTGGTACATAGTTCCCTTGCTTCTCAAGCTGATTGCCTTCGCTTGCCGCGTTCGGAGGACGTCGATTGAGCCGCCGTCTTCAAAGGGGCCCACGGACATGCCCCCGCAGCCGCCAGCAACTGAAGAGCGGGTTTTATGCGAAAGCGAGGATTTTTCAAAGGGCTTCTCCATAATTGAGGGACCATCTGAGCTGGTTCTACAGTTTTTTCGTCATTATGGGCATCCCATTCGCAGCCGAAGGGGCCTTCTTGGGGATCGCGTGCGGGAAGTGATATCAATGCTCACAGTCGTTGCTTTCATCCTAGTGTATCCCGCCGGTCTTCTCGCTTTTATCTTTGCGCCTATCAATATCCAGTGGGCATGGCTTGGATATCAGATCTATGCCATGCTTGCCATGCACCTGTTCCGTTTTGGAGGGGGAAGACATATTGGTACGACTGAGGAATGGGTCGCCAGAGAGTTGTCCAATCATAAGGCAGTGTGTTTGGACTTCAAAAACGGGAATAAGGTCATAGCAGAATTAGAATACACCATCGTTTGGTCCGCTGCGGAAGGGCGGGATGAAGTCGAACGACAAGTACAGCGGATCTGGGCAGGTCATCCGGAGAATGTCAACGAAGGAGAGGCGGGCCGTGGCTAATCGGCGATACGCATGTAAAAAATGTCAGTCGACTGAGGAATTACATAGATTTCCTTCACTCACA
Organism: Scopulariopsis brevicaulis; assembly: GCA_017657125.1. Classification (NCBI taxonomy): domain Eukaryota; kingdom Fungi; phylum Ascomycota; class Sordariomycetes; order Microascales; family Microascaceae; genus Scopulariopsis; species Scopulariopsis brevicaulis. Next base: position 57,187 of record JAGFNX010000280.1, read on the forward strand.
TTGTCAATAAGCCGGATCCGTAGTAAGTCTTCACAAATACGATGTTCGAGGTGTTCTATGGACTAGACGAGGATATTCGTGTGAGAGCAAGGTTGGCAACTCTACGTCTTCACGAGCCTGCCTGTGAAGAAGCCCCTACTATACACAAGCCGTCATCACAGGTCTAGCCAATGTTTAGGCATAGCATTTCTGCTTCTTGTCCTCTCTTTGAAAACGAGCTTGACGACATTGCCCTGACTACGGGCTCGCCGTTGGATATACCCATAACCCCCGCGACACTAACCCTGCAACGAATATCCAACGTCACCAGCGTCCCTCCCCAACTTAACCAGCCTTTCCCTCATCGCCTCCGCCCGGGCCCTCTCATTCTCATCCATTCCGCTAAAATCGCACTTGTCGACCCACTTCCCGCACCCGTGCTGCAGCACGTTTCGCGCCCGAAGCTTGCCCCCCGCAGCGTGCCCCACCGAGCCGTGGAGGCTCATCCGCTCCTTGGTCGAGTCGTATACGCCTCGGTGAAAGATGTTGTTGTTGTAAAAGGCAATGTCGCCTGGGCCCAACTGGACGGCCAGCTGATTGGGGATGTTCTTCTCGTAGGGGTCCGCGGCGCGCTCGATGTCGGTCCGGGGGCGTGCGTGCGAGCCAGGGACGACGATGAGGCTAGCGTCGTCGTACAGAGGCAGGTTGTACTGGGTGTGGAACTCGGGCTCCTTCAGCCTCTCCATCTCCTGCTCGGCGGTCGCAGAGGGGGGAATGTCATCCCGGTGCCAGACGAGCTCAAAGTCCTTCTCGGGGCGCACGAGCATGTTGAAGAGCTCCATGACTAGGTCGTCGTCGCTACAGTCCATGAGCTCCTTGACGATGCTGAGGATCGCCTCGTTGAAGTACAGCTCCGTGAAGACCTTGTGGTCGGGGAGCGCGGGGTTCATGAGGCCCTGTACGCCCCAGATGCCCTCCGGGCCGGGCGTCTCGGGCCATGGCGGGAATTGCTTCCCGACCGTGCGGATGTGGGGCCACTTTCCGGTGCGGCCTAGTTCCGTGGTGCGGGCGGCGGCGGCGCGGAGGTTCTCGAGTTGCAATGGGGTGAGGATCTGGCGGATCACGACGAAGCCATCCTTGTGGAGTTGGTCCCGGTAGGTTGAGGACGTCATGCTTGCGGTCGCTACAGGGCAGCTGGTTTCCGGGTTGGTCTCGGTATTACGTCGGGATCCTCGTGGAGCGGTTGTCGATAGAAACTTGCAGAGTTCGGTCGATGTCGGCGGGTCGGAAGGCGGCGACATCTGCCCAGTTCAGCTATTCGTTTTATATAACCAACATCCACTGACCTCCGATTGGTCCCGACGTGGGCAGCTGTTGGAGGGTTACAGAAGGCAGTGAGGGGTTGCGTCTAGGGCGACGCTATTTCCGGTACTACGTTGCGTCCGGCGGGGCCTCGTTGATCCGCCGTAAATAAGCGGCCCCGTCCGACTCGCTTAGCTACCCGAATTCGGCAACATGACGCCTTGGATTGGCCCGCGATTCAATAAGCACGTCGAACTCCACCGCAGTGCGAACCTTGTCTAGAATGGCGGATAGGTATTGCTTCGATTTTGCTCTGCGGGGTAGGCAGGCTCTTGCGGTAGGATGACTACCGCTTGCAGTTGTGCAACGACAGATCGTCGGGCTAAACTGCCGGAATACCGAGGATGCATGGTGAGTCGGACCGCTCTACACTATACCGAAACTATGAGATACTACATTATTATATAATAAAATTCCTAAGGCCATAAGAAGGCGAGGAAGCTGAAGCTTTGTAACAATCCGCAATATATACGAGGGTCGAGTTGCCCGTCGCCCATGGGGAGGCCGCGTTATTTTGCCCTACGTGTGGGGAGTCCGGGACGGGTCACAAGATGTGGAACTGTCCTGAGAGCGCCAGGAACTCGGGGCACTAGGACATTTTGGTCGTCCTGCTCTAGCGATTTGAGGTCTGGGCTCGAGCAAGGGCAGTGTCGACATCGAACGCTGGCGACAAGAACACTCCGCGTGGATGAGACATGAGACAGGACTATTGGACGTTTTTTAATGAAATAGACATGGTAAGGCGATTTCAGGAAAAACAAAAAACAAAAAACGCACTTGGGCCCTTCCAGGGAATATCTCTAATCCTTTATGGCCACCGACGTAATAACCCAGACTGTCCTGTATCTGTCCGCTTCCTTTGCCTCGCCACGATCCCGAACAACCAGCAAAAATGTGGGCTGAAGAAGCAAGTTTACCCCCCATGCAAGTCCGTTGTCCTTGCCGAAAGCAGCCAACGGCCGTCGAAGCCACTGCTGGGATCTCGAGGCTATGAATCACCAGTCTGGCTCGGCGTCAGTCTGCCTGTTGAGGCTGCCTTTTATTACGTGGACCAATGAGTGGTAGGGCGGATGCGGATAACTTCATGGAGGCTCGGCATTCTGCTGTGTAACGCGAGCCTGATCGGGATAACCCCCGCTTGTTCAGCTCGCATTTGACCAATAACCGCCGCCACTTGCATTCGCAGAAAGGAAGCAGAACAAATTCCTAATATGCCTACGTGACCGTCCAATCTCTCTCGTCCGTTTATTACCCTACTACCATCTCTGCCAAACATGGTCCGCGTTGATTTCAAAGAATGAGTTGATTCACACCCGTGCCGGGCAATTTTCCTCGCTCTCCTTTTCCAAAGCGATGAAGTTCGCCGCGAGCATCTTGAAAGCCGTCGACATTTCCTCGAAGGCGTCCAAGATCCTCCACTTCGTGGTTTTAGGCGTCAAAGATGACCCCGACAATGTCCGGCAGGCCGCCTCCGCAATCGAGGGTCTCCGCTCAGCCTTTGGGCAGCTGTTGGAATGCCGCACCCTCGACAGATCAGGCAGCTAGGCTCTCAAAGATCGCCTCTTGAAGTGCGGTCACGGCCTAAATCCCTTCGATGAGAAGCTCAAGGGCCTAACCATCGGGGACTCGGAAAAACGGCGCGGGCGCTGCTGGAAGCGGCTCAAGTGCGTCTACAATGAGAAGGCCTTGAATGAGGTGCGTACCATTGTGACTGGTCATACCGCGGCGCTGAACCCCGATGTGGCCACTCTCCAGAGGTGTCGATGAAATATCGTTCATCCTGTCACAACAACAGGCACTGCGGCAGATGTTCCGAATCATAACCCGGACGATGGCCTTTTCTCGTCAATAACAGTCCTTGAAGTTAATAGGGGTCTCCCTGCGAGATACCCAATATTCTCCATCGGAAAAGAGCGTCGTTTGACGACTTCATAGCGCTCTTGAGAGATGGAAAGGCGTCTCTGAGAGATCACGACGAGTATGATGCTTCAATTCTTCTGGTTGGACACGATTACGCAGTGACATCTTGGTCATATATACCCGCGTATCTGTACGCTCTTCCGTCACAGCCCAATTTTACACCTCAGAAGGTTCTGACTCGTTGCAGTTGCTCGCCAGCATTAGTAACCTCCGTCATCGATAATGAGGCTGAGGAAAAAGAGCTTGAACGCATTTTGATTTGCCTCAAATACCTCCTTGGCGCGGGATCCGATCCTACAGCGACTGTCATAAGATATGGATCGACAGAGATTGGCGCTAACCTCACTGAACTCACCTTTGAGGATGGGGTTCCCGTATGGCGACCCGTTTCAATTGTCGGTCTTAGGCGGACACCCACTTAAGCTGCCATGAAGGTCATACTCGACGAAGTCGGTTTCGCAAACTGTGAAAGCGTGCTTGGAACAAGTCTGCTCTTGGATGTTTCTAATGCGGGCCAGCTCAACCCACAAGGGTTCGAGTTACTCCTCCGGCGCGGCGCTACCGTCCGTAACCGGGGCTTCTGCGGAAGCACATGTCACGAATGCTTCAGGAATATACTGCGGCCTCAAAAATAAGAAGGCCAGCTGTCTTACAGATGGTATTATCTACCTGATTCAACAGGGGGCAGACCCACTTGCGGAGACGACCATGGGTATTCAGTTTCGGACATCGTTTACCAGATGCATCAAGGCGACGCAACATTTGCCGTCCTATTCCGCGAAGATCTATGGGATTGCGCTCTAGAAAACTGTGACTATAACATTGCCGATTTCCGGCGTCCTCCCAGGCCGGCAATCCGTCCCCGCCCATGCTGCTTCACCAGGAAGCACTTTGGAAATCTATAGGAGGGTCCCGAACATCTCCGCCCGGATTATGACGATGACAGTAACTCTCTATTTCGAGAATTCAGCTAAGAGGTGGAGGACAGCGAAGAGTGCTGGGAACGAGAACAGGTGGATGGGAGCGATTGGAGTGATTCTGAAGATGGGGGTGTTAGTCTTGCCTCTGATAACAGTAGCCACAGTCGACTGTGATGCCCCCCGTACGTCAGGATTCGTTCGAACTGAAGAAGAGTTATTCACACGAGCTGCCTCAGATTTCAGTTCAAGAGTGCAACCGAATATGAGAGCAGACCGTTCTTGCGATACATTATGGAAGGATAACCTCCCAATGCTCCCTGGCCTGTCCGTTCTGAGGGTGTTATTCCCATCGTGTATACATTTAGAGGCTGATTTTATGAACACCGCATGCTGGAACTGTGCAACCCATAAATCCATCCTTGAGGTCTCGTGTTGCGATTAAGACGTAACATGTAGGTAAGAGTGCAAAAGGCCTATCAGGCTTAGTTATGAAGTAGACAAGCCTTAATTCAATTACAACAGAAACCGATAAATCTCTGTGACAACGAACGTGGTTCACACCAGTGCCAGGGAATTTTATCGCTGCCAAACATTTGAACACGGAGAAATTCATACAGCCTGACGGTCAGTATTTTAAAGATCAGGGAGAGGAGTCATATGATTGTATACAGAGTAACACTACTGACATTACAACATGATAAAAAGGCCAACGACTAAAAACAAACCACTGAATGATCACAGATTAGCCAGGACGTGCTATCAGTTCGTGCTCGCATCTGCCTTGTGTAAGTTGAACTTACACAGCATCGACGCAACGCGTTCTCAAATCAGCTACACTGTCGGATTTGATATACTCGCAGATCTTTCTTTTTTCATGCCCTCTTGGCGGCTGCCCGAGAAACGAGGATATGCCAACAGTAAGCTTCCCACAAATAGTCGAGGGAGTTCTCCGGCCACTTCGCCGTATCGTGCGGTATGCTAGCAAATACATAAGTAAGTACACACCATGGGAAAAATTACAACAGCCTCTGTTAGTTGTTATGGTGACGTCGCCTCTGCCTCACGGCCCGCTTCCATCCTTACGCGCGTACCGTGAGAGCCCCCCCCCCCCCGCCCCGGGGCCGGAGAAATTTCACTGGTATTCACTTTGAACTGAGTACTGGTGGCATCCACGAAATTATTCAAACACGTGACGGCCAAAGGGCCAACGGATGGAAAGATTCTGCCAGCAGGCGTTCGTGTTTCCTGCTCCTCCCTTCGCTCCACGGCTCTCGTGAGTGGGGAAGCAGGGGGCCTTCGTGAGAGGAGCATGAAATGTGGACTGCTTGTCAACCATCTATATGAGAGTGGTTTGCAAAACGCAATACAAAAACGATGTTCTCGTTTCACCTGCAAATTATATATCGTCGGGTCGGCGGGATCCCGGATCTACATCTTCCTGTAACCCCGAGCATTTCAACCATTAATTGACCCTTGAGCACCTGTTTGTTCTTACACAGTTTCATTCCAGGATGAATGACTCGCCATTTCCAACCTTGACAAGATTAGGTCTCTTAGGGACGTCGCCATATTCCGGCGGGGCAGTTTTTACTTCTTCCTCAAGGCCCCAGTCAAGCGTGCGCTCAACGTCATTGATGTTGATAAGCCACCTCAACCAGCCTGTATACAAAAGTTCAGAATTGTGAGTCGGGAGCCAGTACTTGGTCCCACCGACCTTCCGATACAGTGCGATTCCCGCCTTCACGCCAAAAGCGTTCAACATCCAGGCCGAATAGCCTTCCTTCAGCGCGTGAAGCATGGCTAGTTTCTCAGTAGGGGGCTCCGCCTTGAGGAACGCATCTAGCGGCCCGGTATCTAGGGGCGTCCCGTGTGGCGTCTGAAAAACAGCTTCATGAACTTCCTGGTTGTCGGCGATCGAATGCGTCCAGACGATGGTAAGACAATAGTTTAGCTCCCAGTAACCGGGTAGGCGGAGGGGACGAAGCCAAGCTGGCAGCGGCTCTCCGGGTTGCAAACCCGGGGACTGCCACGACTTGGCGTTTGTCGGGAAATCCTGAATCAACTTCACTGTCGCGAAATGATTCCACGCTTGGACCATCTTTGCAGCCTCGGGCGAGGCAATGACGGGGATGGCAGGGTCGAAGAGCCTGAGCGTCGGCTCGTGGACATGGTCGAGAAGATGAAGACCGAGGAGGATGGTGTCAATCCCTCCGCCGTAGCCATTTTTGGGTGGCTTCGGGGCACGGGGGGGAGAATCTGCAGCCGCCGCGTCTTCAATCTGGCGGATGACGGCTTCTATTTGTTCCACCGTAGACACGGCGGCTGGCTCGCTCAATCGGATCAGGAGAAACCAGGCCGAAAGCAGGGTGGTGGGCCCGGCGAGCCAGGGCTCGAAGACAACGTGATAGTAGGCTTTTCCTGCTTGGTCGTGTTCCTCCGGCGGGCGGGGAAACGACATTAGCCATGAGTTGTCGCCGTTGAGAGACGTGAAGATGGGTCGAGGTGCTTGTCCGACTGTAGATCGCGACCGGACAGCTTGCTGGAGCGACGACAGATCCATGGCGGAAGTATTTGTCAGTTTGTCCCACAGAGTAGAAGGAGAGTGTTGGGAAAGTGGAGGGACAAACACGCCTTGATTTGGGGTTTTCGGGCTTGGGGTCGGTTGATGGTTAAAAGCCACTCGGCCACTTCCTGGCGCACGAGTGTACTTGAATACCTCAAATCTTACGTGAGAAAATAGTGCCGGCCAGGGTTTGAATCGTTCGGAGCGCCTCATCCATCTACCTGAGGGGTGGTTCGGCCTGTCATTGGTGGTGCGAACAGATTATTTTAGGCGCGGAGGGCTATCCTAACATTAATCTGTATTACCGAATACATACGTTTCCCCAGAACCGTTCTAGGATGAGTTGGCTTGGCGTTTGAGACCTTGGCGAGTCGAGAAAGAGACAGTGCGAAGCATGGCGGAAAAAGACGAGGTGCCTTTACCCTCTCCCGGGAAGAACGCCGCAGGACTGGCCTGGCCGATTAGAGATCAGAAGCGAGTGTTGGGACGCCGTGGAATGAAGTTACGCTCGTTGCCGCCTGTCTCTGCCCGGGACTCGAGAGACTCGACGCAGGAGCTGGCCCCTACAAGCCGTACGCGCTCGTGATGTACGTTCCCCTGTAGAAGCTACAGATTTATGGCGCAATCGTCTCTGCCCTCCCCAACTACCGCATCGTGCTCTCGAATATCGTGCAGTTCCTTGGCGTCGCTGCCCAACCTCGAGACACTCATCGTACTGCGACTTTAAACCTGCGACGAAGGCACACCGCACTCTTGCTTCGGCGTCTTCTATAGTATCTTCTATAAGCTTTATACTTCTTCCCTCATGTAACTATAATCTCTACAAAATAGTATAGATCAATAGGCAAGAGTTAGGACCCCTTTCGCCTCGTTGAGAGGTCCGGCTAGGGCTTATTAGGTTCATGCTCTACCGGCGATGGGAGTGCTAAAATTCAACCGAAAGTCATCACTAAGGTTAAACAAAGGATTCTTAGGGTCAGTGTCCTATATGACGTCTTTGAGGAAGCAAATAGGACCCGGCTAGCGGAAAGAGGTGGCGAGACGTCGGAGACGAGCGAATAGATGGAGCAGCATGACGGGGAAGGGAAATAAACGGGCGAGTAGATATGGTCTCCACTCATTTTGGCGCTACGCTCTTCTTATCGGCTAGTCCAGCACTTATGCGCCTTTTAAGGTTGCTCGAGGCATTCGAGGAAATTTGTATATAGTATATAGTATACTACATCAGTCTTGAAGTTGACCGTGGGCAAGTATGTATTTGCAGAGGAGTCAAAATAATGAGCTGTCCAGATAGGCCGTTCTCTCTAGTCACAAGGGTCCCTGGAGGAATGATGACAGAAAGCAGCACCCAGGATCAAGGTTCCTGGAATCAAGTACGTGTATATATAATTTTACTAGGAGCGCAGAACGCATTATTCCAGGCAATCTCACGGTACGCTACAAATTAAGTACTCCTCCTGGAAAACTTTCCATGTCTAAACCCCGGATGCTGAACCTGAACTGGCTGTACGGTTCTGGCGCAATAGATTTCACACTCGACCGGAGTCTGACAAGGTTCACATTAGCTTCGACGGCAATATGTTGGGGCGCTGGGGGAGCCGATCGCTCCTCCACCTCCATTCCCCGCAGCCCTGGCGTCATCCAACGCCAAAACGAACCCCAATGGCGCTAAAGGTGAAAGGTGAGCTCCCACTCGGCTACGCGGGAAGGGTGGCAAAACTCTTTCCCACCGACATTTGCCCGTCGCCCCACCTCCACAGACGATCTTTTGCCAATACCACATAAGACTCGCCGCAAGCTTGTCCCATTGGAGCAGCGCCAGAAAGCTTAGAACAACACTAGAAGGATTTTTCGGCCCTTCTCTGTGCGTCCGCAATGCATGTTAATCGCCGGAATCCGCGTCCTCACACCCTCAACCACGTTTCGAAAGGGTTGCATCCGGCATCAGCTCGGAGACTTCCTTCCATGGTCGCCAAATAGAATGAGGGATTTCTGGCTTGGCGGTATCTGATAGGCCGCCCCGTGGAGATACGCACGGGCCGGATGTCCTATCTCGGCGCCCAGATCGACGTCAAAGGGCCACAGATGCGGCTGGCAGGCGTTTAGGCTTCAGATATCGGGATCTTCTGTCCTGCCATAACCTATTGGCCAACACCAGATTGCCGTTTCTCCGCAGAACGGGAAAATTGTCGTCGTTGAGCGGGGTATAGATGGCGCTCAAGACCGCTGTCCTTCTCATGGATTAGCCGGCTTCTACCAGGTTCGCCTGTGGTATATTGGGAGGGACGAACTTGGTGGGCGGCGCGGGCATGGCGCTGCCGTGAGGAAGGGTCGCACATACCAGGAGGGTGGATCGGCGCCCGGGGCTTATCGAAAAGCGAGATAGTCGCGGAGGTCGGGTTTGCTGTCCGATGGGCGGGGCGAAGCTGCCTCCCCATGCATGGACGCAACGCTTGGACGAATACGGTGCAAAGTACATGACACGGATCCGCCCCAGATCGAGAAACCCCAAACTTCCTTGGACCGCCCCACCCCCGCGCTCGGCGCTTCTCTTCCTCACGACCCTAATGAAGTGGGGTGGGGCGCGGGGGCGGGGGCAGAGGCTGGGGGGACCCATAGTCCGCGGGGATGAGACTGAGGTAAAAGCCGCCCTGGCTTCCAGCCGACATCGAGTCCCCACTCCCCCCTTTCCGCTCGGTGTCGCCTCAGGGTTGCAATGCCAGCGGATATGGTCCTGAGGCTTACGTCGGTGGCACGACAAGCTTCCAAGTAACGCCAAATATATCAACGACAGGAGCGAATCTCAGATATAAAAGGGTAGCGCCCCGACTTCTTGGTTGAGAGGGCTCCCTAAGTTTGGTCAGACCCCAGATTCCCCGGGCAGTACTCTCGTCCTCCCTGTGTCAATCCCCTCGTCCGCGTGACACATCATCAACGCCGACACCCAACATCTTTCAACGTTCTCGGCACTATGGGCCTCCTCAAGACCCTCGCCCTCTCTGGGCCCAAGGAGGAGGCGGGCAAGACATGGCCCGCCATCGTCGTTGGTCTTTTCGTCGCCTTTGGCGGTGTCCTTTTCGGGTATGTTTTCCTCGATCCCCGCGGCGATCGGTTGTGTAAGTAGTCCCACCTTGCTAACCCGTTGGCGATTTCTCAGGTATGACACCGGCACGATCAGTGGAATCCTGGCCATGCCCTACTGGCAGCGCCTCTTCAGCACGGGCTACGTGGACCCGGATGGGAACCCCAACGTCACCGCCTCCCAGGAGTCCGCCATCGTCTCCATCCTCTCTGCCGGCACCTTCTTTGGAGCACTCGCCTCCCCCTTCCTCGCCGATCACTTGGGTCGCCGCTGGGGCCTGATCGTCTCGACGTGGGTCTTCAACCTGGGCGTCGTGCTGCACGTCGTCGCCACGTCCATCCCATTGTTTCTGGCGGGCCGCTTCTTTGCTGGCCTTGGTGTTGGTCTGATATCGGCGATGGGTAAGTCTCATTTCTAACGCGGCTTCCAGTTAAATCCTGTGCCGTCGGCTAACAGGAGTTCTCACCAGTTCCGCTGTACCAATCCGAGACGGCGCCTAAATGGATCCGCGGCTTCATCGTCGGCGCCTACCAGTGGGCCATCACAATCGGGCTCCTCCTCGCGGCCATCGTCAACAACGCCACGTCGAACCGGAACGACTCCGGCTCATACCGGATCCCCATCGCGGTCCAGCTGCTATGGTCGCTTATCCTCTTCGTCGGCATGCTGTTCCTCCCCGAAACGCCTCGGTATCTGATCAAACGGGATAAAGCCGACAAAGCCGCCAAGGCTCTTAGCTTCCTCCGGCGGCTGCCGACCAGCCATGGGGCTATTGCGGCGGAGTTAGCCGAGGTGCAGGCCATGCACGAGGCTGAGACGAGGCTAGGGCAGGGCTCCTACCTTGACTGTTTTAGGCCCCCCATCCTGAAGAGGCAGCTCACGGGTATGGGGCTGCAAGCGCTACAGCAGCTGACAGGTATATAACCCACTTCGAATCCTCCTGCCCACACCCCTCTCCCCTCCCCCTGTGTGGTGGTCACCCCAGGTTCCCAGAAAATTCTAACCATCCCTCTGTAGGCATCAACTTCATTTTCTACTACGGGACCAAGTATTTCCAAAACTCGGGCATATCTAGCGGCTTCATCATCTCCATGATCACGTCCTCCATCAATGTCGCATCTACCATCCCGGGCATGTACGCCGTCGATAAATGGGGCCGCCGACCCTTACTCCTCTGGGGCGCCGTCGGCATGTGCGTCTCGCAGCTCATCGTCGCCGTCTGCGGCACCGTGTCCACCGGCCAGCACGCCAACGGCGAGATCTACGTCATCAGCCTGGCCGGTCAAAAGGCCGCCGTCTCCTTCGTCTGCATCTACATCTTCTTCTTTGCCTCCACCTGGGGCCCGCTCGCATGGGTCGTCACCGGCGAGATCTTCCCGCTTAAGACCCGCGCCAAGTCGCTCAGTATTACGACGGCGACAAACTGGCTGCTGAACTGGGTCATCGCGTACTCGACGCCGTATCTCGTCAACTATGGCGAGGGCAATGCCAACTTGCAGTCCAAGATCTTCTTTGTGTGGTTTGGGGCCTGCTTCCTCTGCATCCTCTTTGTCTACCTTATGATTTACGAGACGAAGGGCCTTAGTCTTGAGCAGGTTGACCTTATGTATGAGGAGGTTAGTGCCGCACGGAAGTCGGCGGGTTGGACGCCCCCGGCTTCTTGGGAGCTTGGGATGAAGGTTGACGGCGGCAACGTTGCGTCGTTTGAGCACGAAGAAGCCGCGGTTGAAGGCCGTCCCCTGGAGAAGAACTGAACTTGACAAAAGTTTGTGTCTAGACGACAGGCGGTAAATGAAGATACATGGACTGTCAAATTCATTGGCGAGTAAACTACTCTCCGATTAGCGTCCGCCCCATCTTGTGACATTGTCATAGTTCATGTACATCCGATTACCCGGCCATCAGCGTACCAAGTCCCCCTTCGACATCCGCAAAGCTAAGGAACCCATGGACCGGGCCGTTATAAAAATCACATTGTTTAGCGCCGTTAAACAAAGTGTCTGTTAATAATACATACATTCGCACCCCTGTAGTGGCTAACACGACGAATATCGAGTATAGACGGGGGAAAGTTACATTTCCGAATCGAAGTTGATCCCATACCTAATAATTGTTGCACACAAGTGTACTTAATATCTAACCGACTCGACTGGCGGGTAGTAACGTTGGGATTTGTGATGCCGGCTGGAATGAAAAGGTCGACTCTTGCCCGACGGCGGGAGGTGGCAGCTCCAGTTCCTGCATCCCCGGCCTTTGTCCAGACATACCAAGCAGCAGAGACCCAGAGCTCCTCCCAGCAGACGCGGGCGATCTATACGCCGTAATCTCTCGTTCCGTATCCCCCATGCTGCCGCCATGCACCGCTTTGTATGATTCGTCCTTTTCCTCCTCCTCGAGGCGGAAAAGGCGGCCCCCGAGTTTCATGATCTGGTACATGACGAGGTAGGAGATGACCTGGAGGCCGAGGAACAGAGCGACGAGTGCCAGGTAGGTCTCAGTGCCGTTTCGTTGCCGCTCATCTACGACGTCGAGAACGACGAAGGCGTAATCGAGACCTCGAGAATAGACCGCCGACCTAGCCGCTCGTCAGTCCAATATTCCATGATTCAAATCCCGAGGGCTATTTTACCGGGTCTCATATTCTCTCTCCTGCCGCATTGCCTTAGCCTCATTATCCTTGCACTGGCTGTCAAGCACGCCTATAAGGTTATTCAGCTTGATACCCTGCGCGTTGACGTTTGTTCCCTCGTCCAAGAGTAGTGTGATAATCTCTTGATAGCCTCCGTGGGGCGGCCCGGAGAGCGTTGCCATATACGCCCTGCGCGTTGACATCTGCTCCCTTTTCTAAGAGCAGTGTGGCAATCTCTTGATGGCCTTTAACTAAGGCGGCCTGGAGAGCGTTGCCATAGCGGCCGCCCTGCGCACTGACGTCTGCTCCCTTGTCTAAGAGCAGCATAACAATCTCTTGATAACCTCCCTGTGAGGCAGCCTGGAGAGCGTTGCCGTAGTAGCCACCCTGTGCGTTAACGTCTGCTCCCTTATCTAAGAGCAGCATAATAATCTCTTTATAGCCGTTAAGTGAGGCAGCCTGGGGAGCATTTCCATAGCGGCCACCCTGGGCATTAATATCTGCCCCCTTATCTAAGAGCAGTGTGACAATCTCTTGATAGCCTCCCTGTGAGGCTTCCTGGAGAGCGTTGCTGTGTATACCTTGCGCGTTGACGTCTGCTCCCCTGTCTAAGAGCAATATAATAGTCTCTTGATGACCCCAACGTGAGGCAAGCTGGAGAGCGTTACTATAGTTGCCACCCTGGGCGTTAACATCTGCTCCTTTATCTAAGAGCAGTGTAGCAATCTCTTTACGGCCATGAAGTGAGGCGGCCTGGAGAGCGTTACCATAGTGGCTGCCCTGTGCGTTTATGTCTGCTCCCTTGTCTAAGAGCAGTGTGACAATCTTTTGATGGCCTCCAATAGAGGCAGCCTGGAGAGCATTACCCCACATGCTGCCCCGTACGTAGGCATCTGCTCCCTTATCTAAGAGCAGTGTGACAATCTCTTGATGGCCTTCAACTGAGGCGGCCTGGAGACAGCTTAACTCACTGTCCTGTGCGTGGATGTCTGCTCCCTTGTCTAAGAGCAGTGTGACAATCTCTTGATAGCCTCCCTGTGAGGCCGCCTGGAGAGCGTTGCCGTATATACCCTGCGCGTTGATGTTTGCTCCATTGTCTAAGAGCAATATAATAGTCTCTTGATGACCCCAACTTGAGGCAGCCTGGAGAGCGTTGTCATAGAAGCCGCCCTGCGCGTTAATATCTGCTCCCTTGTCTAAGAGCAGTGTGACAATCTCTTGATAACCGTTAAGTGAGGCAGCTAGTAGAGCATTGCCATAATCGCCACCCTGCGCGTTGACATCTGCTCTATTGTCTAAGAGCAGTATAATAATCTCTTTATAACCGTTAAGTGAGGCGGCCTGGAGAGCGTTGCCATAGCGGCCGCCCTGCGCATTGACGTCTGCTCCCTTGCTGATAAAATCTCGTGCAGGCGCTACAAGCCCAGTGAAGCAAGCATAATAGAGCCTGGAACCTAGTGGATAACCAAGTCGTTCATACAGACGAGCCCATCGTCGGAACGTCACTTCCTCTTCTAGGAATCTGACCGTTGCTCGAACTATATTTTCTGAAGCCCGGGCTAACGCAGCATAGCCTGTCCAGTTTTCCACCGCATATCTTGCCATTGGAAAATCTTTCTCAATCCCGTTATAGCTACCGTTGATGTCGGTAAGATAAGTCAAGCATGTCCTCGTGATGGAAATGCTGGCAATCGGAATCTTGAACTGATCCTCCCTAAGAAGGTACTCTTTGACAGAAAAGTGGGCAAGATGCAGCTCTTTATCGGTGGCGTAGCGGACAAGACGCAGTGTTTCATTGGTGGTGTGAACGACTGTCACTAAACTGGGACAGTAGTCTAAAACATCAGTATCGCAAAACAGTCGACGCTTGATGTTAAACCCTCGCGACTCGTTTTCGATCTGTGTCGCTATTACTTCTTTAGCCTCATCCAGCCTGAGAGGTCGCTTGGAGTGCACTAGGAACTGTAGGAGCCGTATCGCATCGGCTTTGAGCTCCGCCGGTATGCCTTCAATCATGCGTCGATACGTGTCTTCCAGGTTCGGCGGCAAAGATGTGAGAGCTTCTTCAATAGCTGCCTCGTGACGACATCGAGCTAGGCTGTCCAATTGACAGAACGCCCACCTGAACCTAAGCAGCGCGCGTTAGCAAACCATCAGCATATAGATCGAAGCAGTAATATCTCACATTCCGTCAGCCCCGTCTCCAATCTTTCTCCGGATCTGCTCAAAGAGATCCTGCGATAAGCGCTTGCCCTGAAAGTCACGTCGTTGCGAAAGCTGTGCTGTGACGTACGATCGGATGTCGGCGTTGACAGCCTGTTTGTCCAGTGCTAAGCAGTTTTCACTGCCTACCGATGAGGGCATGTCGGACAGAAACTCGGCTTTCGGCCGACCGGTACAAATCAGCTGGACGTGGTGCAGCTCTGGGTTAGACACTACCTCCTTGATCCAGAGGAGTAGTTTCCCCCTCGTTGTCGACTCGTCTAAGGCGTCTAGAACGATGGAGACCTTCTTCTGAACTACCAGCATCTTAAATAAAATGCCCAAGAGCGCCTCTGTCGTAGGTTGCTTGCTGCCATCCTGGTGTGCTTGGAATGAGCCGTCAAGAGGGTGTGCAGGACCAGCCCCGTATCTGTAGAGTTGGAAAGCAAGCGACCGCAGCATGCCATCCAAGGTCTGCTTCGCCGTGTCGCCAAAGTCAAAGAAGAAGCTGAGGACAACACAGTCGTTTCCCTTGGCGAGATGATCTAGCACGGTTGCGCTGAGAACCGTCTTTCCACACCCCGCGAGCCCATGCAGCCATAAATGTCGACGCACCCCCGAGGACCACTCCCTAAAGACCGGGCTTTCCAGGAGCCACGCGCCTGTCCCCTCGTGGCGGAGCTCCCTTGCGTGGTTGGCGTTTGTAGACGGATCGGAGGGGCGTAGCCAGCGCTCGATTTTCTCGGTACGAAGGTCGGTCTGGATGGAATCAGTGGCCATTTTCGCTGCAACTGTGTTCTGCTGCACATTATCGAGTTTCTGTTCCACTAAGGCAGGTAAGAATGTGTTCGAGTGAGATCATTACTCGCAGGCCCCGTCGGAAGACATGGATCACTAACCTGATTGAAGCACTTCTAGTGCCCTCTTGGTCTCCTGGACCTCCGCGGCCGGTACATATGCCAGGAGTTCCTTGGCATATGCAGCGGCAGTGGCCGCAGCGTAGCGTTGCCATCGATCGTTCTTGTGAGAATCGGCGTAGTCGCAGATCCCCCGGATCACAAGACAGGGAAAGTGGTTCATCAGGCCGGCCGCTTCCATCTCAAAGCAGATGCAATCGTCGCCAGTGTCAGCAACAATCCGATCGCGCTCAGCGGCGTCTTTGACCAGTGTGTTGCCTGATGCGATAGTCCCGTAGTGGATATCGGGGTCTGTAGTGTCTCGAGGATCGCGCTGAATCTCGTCAGCCGCATCACAGCCCCGACAGTCGGGTCCATGGACGTGGTCGCATGAAGCTTTGAAGAGGCGGTCGTTGTCGAAGCCCTGGTGAGCGTAGCCAGGATTTCGCTTGGATCTCTTGGCCATCTTCGGGTTCTTCTCTAGCATCTGCTGAAGAAAGCAGGGAACCTTGGAGTCTTTCCGCTCGTGATCGGCTTGGATGCTGGCAAGCGCATTGAGGAGGACCGTTGGAGGCCGTCCAAGAAAGCCTTTGCGCTCACGCTTGTGGCCAGACTTTGCCTTGATCAAGTCGTACTGGCAGACGCCACCGGTGGTCCCATCGGGCTGGCTCACAACGATGTCGCCGAGCCGGATGTCCTGGTCGTCGTCCGGTCGGGCGATGCCGCCGCCTATGCCAACCAAAAGACCGACACGGATGGATGGCAGAGAGGCAAGCAGGCTCGAGGCCGTGGTGGCAGCCGAGGTGGTCCCATAGTCGCCGGCGGCAAGAGAGGCGATGACGACGTTGTGCTCTCCCACGAGACCCCAAGTATAAATGTTCGCGTCAGTTTGGTGTCTAGTAAAGCCAGTTGGAGTCTCATGTTCCTCATCAAGCATCGCTTCTGCAGCGGCCCGCTCGATATAAAGAGCAGCGATCCAGGCAACCGCATAGGAATCGGGGCTGTCAAGACAGTTGCGGGATGTCATGGTGTGGGGGGAAGCGCGCGAGGCCGGTAGATAGGCGGGTAGAGTGACAGGCTATGCGGTTCGACTACGTCGACAAGGAAGCTAGAGTCGAGTCACGGTCGTAGGAGACAGTTCCTGTGGTTCTGGTTTGGCAACGGCAGATGTGTGCGGGCAAGGCCCCGAGGTGGATGTCGGCGTTGAAGTCAATACTGGTACTGTCTGCGGACAGCGTTAGCCAACGCTCTTCCGGCCGATTCTCTCATCCTACAGTACGAACCCGCTTTTGAATAGCATGATATCTTCGCGGAACGGTCTGCGACAAATCGACAGCGACAACGAGACGCAAGTCCTCCAGAAACACAGACAAGGTAAGTACCGTGAGGGGTCGAGAGCCACCCCGACGCAGCTCGTCAGGCTGCGGCTGGGGGGGCCTCGCCTCATGCATCCCACGTGCACGCCATTCATTGGCTTCGGGTGCAGGGCCGCCATTTGAGAATGGAACCGAGCCGAAAGACGAAACGCAAGCGCGCTTATGTAATGGTAGAGGATGACTCGAAGCCCACGCCCACCCATGTAATGAAGGCTCTTCCATTTGCCGTCTTCACACACAGGGACGACTAACTGGCAACATCAGCCCCCGGGCGATGCTTCATGCGGGCAGCAGCTTTAGCATTGTCAACAGCATCCTCGCTTGATTCAATCAAAGTAACGGCCACGTCGGCTTGAAAATCCGTAGCATAGTCGATTCAGCCGGCGACATGGTGTCGCGGAAGGCCCTGGTGGCATCTTGCGTGGGACTGGCTATCGGTATCGGGGTTTGGCTCCTGCAAAAGATTCGACACGGCAAGAAGTATAAGCTTCCTCCTCAAGTACCTGGCGTCCCCATCTTCGGCAACGCGTTTCAGATCCCCACCTTTACAGTAGGGTCCCCTGGCCGAAGGGGTTGGTGGAAAAATATGGCGAAATGTTAGTTTTGTATGCTGTTATGCCTACGCTGCTTAGTCCTTATGCCGTATAACGAACAATGGCGTATGCTACGTAAGATTATGCACCAAATCTTAAGTTTAAGGCAGCAAGACGTGTTTTCAAGCCTTTCTAGGATCTTGAATTAAAGAACCTTTGCTAGGACTATCTGCAAAATCCTAGCAGATGGTGGCCAACGTTGGCATCGAAGAATGGATAATTGAAGAGAGCCTTTGCTCGGGGGTACGCTGACATCCATCGGGCCACAGTGTTGATCAAGAGATTTCGTTGCCAGATTCAAGTCGTTGCTTACACCGTAGCCACAGCTGCGCTTGCCTGAATTCCCTTGGAAACGACAAGTAACTGCACTCAGGCAGCCGCTAGGGGACCGGTAACTAACATGGCCACGCCAAAGGGTACTGGTAACCGACGCTCTCACACCGGGTACAGGGAGCCTGAACGGCGTCGCCAAACGTCCCGGAGAACATACCTTGTACATCTCACCTTGAAACTCCGCGTGACCCTACGCCAAATTTCCCAAGAGCCGTGTGACAATCTCCCGATGGGCTCTCATTAAGACGGCCGTGAGTGCTTTGCTGGATAAGCCGCACACTGGAAATGGAACCGAACCACTCATAAGGCAGCAGGCCATCTCGTAAATCCTTGGAAAGCAAAATACACTGCCCTACCGAGGATACGTCCAGTAAAGATCCTGGGGGGGGGAACAGACTCGGAGACGCTTTGAACTTCACAACATAGACTGACAGGACCACGGTCGCACTAGCGGGACTAATTTACTTACCTCGAGGAAAATCAGACTTCAATCCTCAAACCGTCTGATATCGGCGTGGTATCCGTCGTGCTGTTCAATAAAAGTGAGTCCGAGGTCCGGAACCGGTAGCCGTGGGTCTCGGTATCATGCCCGGACACCGACGTCACTGCCTATCAATCTTACGGACCAAATAGAGCCGCGGCTCCGGGACTCTCACGCTCGGTGTGGGAATTTGTGCATCACTGGAGGAGGTCCGGAAGATGATTCTCAGCACCGCGTAAAACAGTGTAGAGAATGTATCGAGTATGGAAAGCTTCTCTCGCTGAATCGTGATATCTCCATTACCCTATCTATACGCCCGAGTTCAGGTTGCCAATGGTAATGCTCTTAATGTTCTGATACTCTGCCAACCCATAGAGACTTCCCTCCTTCCCATAGCCACTCTCTTTGACACCACCAAATGGCGCTTCCGCCGCACTGATCTTGCCCGTGTTCGCGCCAACCATGCCGACCTTCATCTTACTCGCAACGCGCATAACGCGGCCGATATCCCTGGAGAAGAAGTACCCGGCCAGGCCAAACTCGGTATCGTTGGATAGCGCGATAGCGTCTTCCTCGGTCTCAAACACGAAGACAGGTGCGAGTGGGCCGAACGTTTCGTCCTTGCTAACGATCATTTCCTGCGTCACACCAGAGAGGACAGTAGGCTCAAAAAAGAAACCGGCAGCGTCGGGCGCCTTGCCTCCCGTTTCAATCTTCGCGCCCTTGGAGATCGCGTCTGCGACGTGCTCCTGGACCTTGGCAACGGCTGACTTGTTCACGAGCGGGCCCTGGGTCGTGGACGCGTCGAGTCCGCTGCCCATCTGGAGGGCCTTGACCTTTTCGACTAGCTTCGCAGTGAAGGTGCTGGCGATGTCCTTCTGGACGTATATGCGGTTGGCGCTTCCAAGTCGGTTAGCTTGGGTAGTACCTCAAATGGCCGCAGCGAATGCATAGCAACTTACCAAACGCAGGTCTGCCCGGAGCAGCGGAACTTGCAGAACATGGCGCCCTCCACGGCAAGGTCGATATCAGCATCGTTAAACACGATGAAGGGAGCGTTGCCGCCTAGTTCCAGGCTGACCTTCTTCAACGTGTCACAAGCCAGCTTAGCAAGCATCTTGCCCACGCCTGTCGAGCCGGTAAACGAGATCTTGTTGACAAGAGGATTCGTAGCTAGCTCAGAAGCGGCCGCACGGTTCTTTGTCGGGCAAACTTGGATCGTTGCTGGGGGAAGACCAGCCTCAACGGCGAGCTTAGTTAACGCGAGACAGGTGTAGGGGGTCTCGCTAGGGGGTTTGATCACAACCGAGCATCCCGCAGCAAGAGCAGGAGCGACCTTCCTCGTGATCATTGCAGCTGGGAAATTCCAAGGGGTGATAATCCCGCACACTCCCACGGGCTCTCGGACCGTCATTAAACTCGTGTGGGGGCTCGAGGAGGGGATCGTCACGCCGTACGACCGTGTCGCCTCCTCAGCAAACCACGCGATGAAGCTTGCGGCATAGGCGACCTCGCCCCTCGCTTCGCCAATCGTTTTCCCATTTTCGAGGCTGAGGATGACGGCGACTTTACGAGAGGGTTAGACCTTGGTCTCTGCTCTGAACGGGCGGAGGTACGCTGGGGACATATTAGGAGCTCTTGAGCGACTCACTGTCTTCAGCATTTGCCAGGATAAGATCGTTCCATTTCCTCAGCAGGACTCCGCGGCCCGCGCCTGTTGTGGTGTCAAAAAACTTGGGCTGCGCCTCGGAGGCACTCCGGATGGCGGCCTGGAAGTCTTCGACGGAACAGTTGGCGACATGGCCGAGAGCTGTAGATGTGGAGGGCTCTAGAATCGATGTATATATTAGCGACCGCTGTCGGATATCGTTTCGCACGTTCCTGGAAGGCGGTACGCACCGTACACGTCAAACGTATCGTCTTTCGGTACCCATTTCCCATCGATGAACGCGTCTTGGATGAACAGGCTAGGGTCATTAAACTGCATATTTCTCAACAGGTCAGCCAGGAGTCCAATAGCAGTGTTGCAGGGTGAGAGGGTTCACTATTTCTTCAGATAATCTCATTTCAAATTGCTCTCTCCAGACTCACGTTTTTGATCGCTTCCCTGTGGTAGTTGCTACTTTCTGGTGCCATCTTTACTGTAATGCGCAGCTGGTGCTCGGAGTACTAGGTTCTGCGGTATGTTTTCCTGCTTCACACGGTTTGAAGAGTGTAAGAGTCAATATACTCAAGGCAAAGCAAATTTGGATTCTATCCGTAGCCGGACTTGATAAATTGTTTCGGCTCTTATCCAGAATTCCGCTGTCCCAAGATTCATGGAAGTCCAGCTCATGGATGATATAAAGCGACAGGGGTCGCTTGTGTGAAGGGTGGCTCTCGGAACTAATCCCGTGCCGGTTCACAGCCGAGGCTTTGCTCCGCCAAATCAGGTTTCCTCGGGCTGGGAAATCCGACAGACCCCCACTTGTACCCACTACGAACCGCGCGGACGGAATTCGAATCCCGAGACATAATATGTACAGTATAGCCGGGGGGTGCTAATCAAGATATTTTAGAAGACCCCGAAGGATGTTGTTTCTTCCTATCATCAGCCTTCCATCAGAATATCCTGTACACTAGTAAAGGACCAGATGGAGAGTCTTATTACTGTAGGTGCTGTAGAGGCGAATTTCAACAGTGTACCATTGAAGAATACAAGGCAGGGTCACACGTATCTTGCCACCAACTGTGCTTTTGTGATCTGTACGAAGTAATATTGTCCTCCAAGACGAATTACCTAAGGGATTGGCGGGGCAGGAACAATAAGAACGGCAAAGGGGGTTGTATAAACCTTCTCAGCAAGCTTTGCTATATTACTGTTCTGGTTCATATCCCTTCTGGCTTTTTAAGGATAGAGTACTTCTTTGGAAGTGGTCCTGAAGCACTAGAAAAGTCCCCCAAAATCAAAATGTCAGGCTTGCTTGTGTGGCCTACAGAGCTTCCAGGCTAATGGGACTGCAGCATGCAATCTGCAGCTGCCGGAGATATTCAGGTTGGTTGGATTAGACCTACTAGTAGAGTACATGCAGAACTAAAGGCTTAATATGATTTAATTCAACAGCATTTACATTCCGATTACACTAGGATACAAAATAATAACGGACAGTAGACCCACTTGCTAGTGTATTGTTGCACACCAACAGCGGTAAGCTCTCTCTGCTCATTCTCTATCTACTATGAAACAGTCCTGAAACCCAAGCGAGCCGTGTCCGTGAACAACGAGGACAGGGCGGGCAAAGTATGGAAGCTGGGTCCGCTCTGAGAAAACCCGGCGACAGCGCCAGCTACAAGTGCAACCTTTAGGACCGTGGGGGTGTTTACCAGGTAGCGGGTAGCGGTATGTACCGGCCACCACGGGCTGGTGCCAGACATGTCAAAGTCCTCCCAGTTGGGCGTGTAAGTTGCCCACCAGAAGGAACGGGCAAGGCCCGGCCAGGACGCGGCGTTTCGGCCGAACTTTCCGATATACCAGTTGGAGCAGTCGCCGGCGAACACGCTGTTGGAGAGCTCGCGGTGGATGGCGTTTGTGGTGCGATCCTCGGCGGCCTGTTTGACTTCGATGATGGATGCACGTCTGTCCAGGATAGGCTCGAAAAGCGACTTGACGGCGAAGGCAACCTGGGTTTCGCAGGCGAACAGTGCCGAGTTGTTCGCAGGGAAGGTGTTAGGGCCAAAGATGATGGCGAGGTTAGGGAAGTTATGGACGTGCGTTCCGAGATACGCCTGGGCGCCGCGACACTCTTTCCACTGGTCGTGTAGGGAGATGCCATGCGATCCAACGATATGCATAGGTGTCAAGAAATCGGCAACCTGGAAACCGGTGGCAAGGACGATAATGTCGTACTCGTCCACAATACCAGAAGCGCTAATGATGCCTTTCTCGGTGATTTCGGTAATACCCTCTCCGAGAAGCTCGACGTTGGACTGATTTAGGCTATCGAGGTAGCCAGGGTCAAAGACGCGGCGCTTGCATCCCAACGGGAAGTCAGGTATGATATGCTTGGCATACTTGGCAGGGACCTTGGACGAAATGTACTCCTTGGACTCCTCTTCCTTGGCAGTGCGCTCCCGAAGTCCCTTGGGCGTTGGAAAGTAAGCTGTCGTCTCTTCGTCGGCGTCCAGGAAAATACTGAGGCGGATGATACGCTGGTACAGGGGCAGCCAGCGGCAGAGCAACTTCTCCAGGTTGGTATAGTTGCGGTTGGGTCGCGCGTGGAACCACTGGCCGCTGCGGGCGTATTGTTTGACAAAGGCGGCCTCCTTCGCCACCGCGGGGACGACCTGAGAGGCGCTGCAGCCGTTACCGATGACGGCGACACGCTTGTTCTTGTAGCTCACGCTGTGGTCCCAGCGGGCTGTGTGGAACATGTGGCCCTGGAAATTCTCCATTCCCTTGAACTTGACGTTGCGGGGGAACGAGATGGCGCCAACGGCGGAGACGAATATGGATGCCGTTCGCGTGTATTCGATGCCAGTCTTCAGGTCCTTCAGGTTGACCTCCCACTCGGAGTTCTCGCTGTCCCATACTGCACCAGTACACTCGACGGACCCGTGGATGTGCTTGCGGATATCGAACTTGTCTACGGTGTCTTCCATATCTATTGTTCGAATATGTTTAGTCACGGACCCTTGCACCTTATACTCATGCCGTTTAGCTCAATGCTTACACTGGAGAATCTCGGCCTGCTCGCATAGCTGCTTCGACCAGCTCGGGTTTAGATTGAAGCTAAATGAGTACAAGTGAGACTGAAGGTCGCAGCCACTGCGATAAAGTTTCTTCGTTAGTTTAAACGCAAGAAGGGTATTATTGGGAGAAAGGCTTACCATCCAGGATAGGTGTTGGTCCTCCAAGTGCCGCCAGGGCCGTCAAGTTTGTCATACATGGTGAAGTCGTGGAAATTGAGATCGTGTTTGAGGCGATAGGCCAGGGCTATCCCAGAAGGGCCGGCGCCAATGATAATGGCGTTCGTTCCCTTCGCTTTCTTCATCGTGTCGAAATGGGCTGAAAAATGCTGCCGAATGCAGTCTGAAAGAGCAACGGGATTTCGCTTTAACAAGTGGGTGTTAACGAGAGAGGTTGATTTGGGGTGAACAGGGATGTGAGTCTAGAGTGGAAAGAGAAGATGTTGAAAATTCGAGCTCGCGCTTGGTATCTAATATTTACTGGAAGAAATGACTTGAGGAGCACACTTTTTGACCGTAGAGTCTCGTCGTCGCCACGCCTGGGGCTGCGATTCCGACATGGCCGGCATGGCCACCGTAATACTCTCTCTAATAGGCTGCTGGTCTGGAGATGACCGAATAGGACCCCAATTCCCGATCTCAGGTATGTTGGGATAATAACAGCACACGAATTCCGGTGGCTGATTCTGGTGGACCCGGGACTTTCGTCCCGAGGAATCATTTAGACCCCCGCACTAAAATCCGAGCTCGAGGCCCGAGAGTCTGAACTTTCTAGGGGCAAATGCCTACTCAGTGGGTCTCAGTGGAAACCTGATTCCTCCTGAAAGTACTTGTAACTTATACATTGTGAGGGGACAGCCTCCCAGACGCAAAATCAGGGTTCATGCTGAACAGTGCCACCTACCAACCCCGGTCCTGACAATTATTTCTCAACCGATCCGTCTTGGTTAAACCTCCGCCTCCACTATCTGGTTATTGTGTTTGAAACTGAAAATAAAGATGGCACAATCAACACGGACGACCACCGGCCAGTACCTCCACGCAGCCAAGCATCTCGAGCTGGAGACACGGGACCTGCCCTCCCCGGGCTCAGGCGAGGTACAGGTAGCCGTCAGGTCCACGACACTCTGCGGCTCAGACCTTCACTATTACTCTCATTTCAAGAATGGCTCCATTCTTGTGCGCCAGCCGCTATGCCTGGGCCACGAGTCCGCCGGCGAGGTCGTCGGGTTCGGACCGGGGGCGTCATTGTCGAACCCCCATCTCGAGATTGGGGACGCCGTCGCGCTGGAAGTGGGTGTCCCATGCACCTCGTGCGATCTTTGTGACGCCGGGCGATACAATGTCTGCCCCGAGCTACGCTTCCGCAGCTCCGGGTCAAAGTTCCCCCATTACCAAGGCACATTGCAGGAGCGCGTCAACCATCCGGCGAGATGGGTGCATAAGCTGCCCGCTAAAATCGAATATGAGGTCGGCGCGCTTCTCGAGCCGCTGGCCGTCGCCATCCAGGCGGTCCGCCGCGCAGAGCAGTGCAGTACCCCATTTATCCGAGATAACTGTCTAATCTTCGGCGCTGGTGCCGTCGGGCTTCTCACCGCCGTCGCTTCTCGGGCAGCCGGGGTCAAGAACATCATCACGGCTGATATTGACCAAGGGCGGCTGGACTTTGCGAAGGAGAAGGGCTTTGCCACGGTTACTTATACCGTTCGGCCCCAAAAGTCAAACTCGGTTGAGGAGGCGATGAGCATTGCGGCGTCCACTGCACGCGAGATCGGTGAACTGAAGTGGCCTGATGGCACTGTGGTGTCAAAAGCGAATGTTGTATATGAGTGCACTGGCGTCGCGTCTTGCGTACAGGCTTCTGTCTATGTAAGTAAAACCCCTAAAACCTGGTCTATACCTTTCAAAGGGGAATGGAAATGGTGAACATAAGAGGATATCATTGGCGGCAGCCTTCTCTATCATAAATATACCCTGACACTGTGAGCTATAGGCAACAAAGGCCGGAGGATCGGTTGTTATCGCCGGCCTGGGCACTCCCAACGTAACCCTGCCCATTTCAGACGCTACCTCAAGGGAGATCACATTGATTCCTACCTGGCGATACGCGAACGCATACCCCAGAGCAATTGAGATAGCTGAAGCGTCGGTATCGGGGTCATCCCTGGACGGAATTAAGATCCCCGATATTCGCCACCTTATCACCCATCGACATAACGGTATCGAATCTGTCGAGGATGCTTTCAAGACAGCTGGTGCTGCTAGTGACAAGACGGGGCGTTTAGTTGTGAAGACGGTTATCAACTTTCCATAGAGTACATACCACATTGATATATACTTGCCCATATAGTCAGATGATGAACGTTGTGGAATTTATTCTATATTCGGGGCTCAAAAGACAGAGATCGATGATAATAGGACAACATGAGAGAATCAAAGACCGTCAAACCTACTTATCGCTTCTTGGAAAGGACGATGTGCTTATTGTCAGAGAAATCTATCTCGGGATGAAACGAAAATAGATTGAAATAAGGAAAACTTCAAATTTCCTATCCAAAAAAATCCACGTTTATCCGGTGCGTAATTGGGAGGAAAATATTACGAGTTTATAGCTGACGCCATCCCGCCATTCTAGCGTTCTCTCCCGCCAGATCCTCTAGATATTTCCGCACCTTGCCCTCTATCCCCCTCGTATCGAGGCCAAAACGCTCGTAATTGCTGGGACCCGAAGCAGAGTACCCGTAGTCAGTCATTCCAATGCTGGCCGTCACGTACTTGGCCCAGCTCGTGGCGACGTACTCCTCCACGCTAACAATGGGTGTTCCGTCGCGGGGAAATACGCTGTCGCGGTATGCCCTGCCCTGTTTGTCGAAGAGCCCAAAGCTCGGAGAGCTCACAACCCGAGTCGGAATGCCGGACGCCGTGAGACTCTGGGCGGCAGAAACGGCGTGGTGCAGGTTCGTGCCGCAGCTCGCAAGGGTGAGCTTGTGGTTCTCGTTGTCTATAACAACGTAGGCGCCCTTGGCGACCTTGTATCGATCAGTAGCTGGGACGGGGCCGACGGGATCGCGCGCGAGGGACAGCATCGTCGGGCCGTGGCGGTTGGACAGAGCTAGCATCCAGGCGCCGAACAGCTCTTCAGCGTCGCAGGGACGTATGTAGGCGAGGTTAGGCATAGCTCGGAACAGAGAGTCAACCTCAACGGGCTGGTGCGTCGGCCCGTTTTGACCTTCGGCGAAGGAGTCGTGCGTCGCGCAATGTATGACCGGAAGGTCACTAAGCGCGCCCATTCGGATCCCGGGAGCAGCCTAGATAGGAGATATATAAGTGAGCAAGCTCTGATCTATGGTGTCCCGGAAACAAACTGGATTTTGGTTACCACGTACATAGAGGTAGAAGATCAGGAAGGTCGCGGTGAGGGGCACAAAGGTGCCAGGGCTGTAGGCGGCGATACCGTTTGAGATGGCGGTCATGGCATGCTCACGAATTCCGTAGCGGACATAGCGGCCCTTGTAGCTGACTGTCGGATGGAAGACGTCCTCTGCGGTGTAGGAGAACTTGTTCGAGTTCACCAAATCAGCACCGCCCCCGCACAAAGCGGGGTTGACTTCCCAGAGCTTCTCGATGACGACTCCGCTGGCCTCGCGCGTGGCTTTCTTTTCGAACTGTCTAGAATCTAGGCCCTTCAAAACATCGAGCCACTCGGTTCCGTAGTCGCCGTTTATAGCTGCCTTGAGGCTGGCGGCTAGCTCGGGATGCGCTCCGCTATAGGTGCCAACGAGGTCGTTCCAGTTTGCCTCTAACGTCTTCCCGTGCGTCTTCCGTTCCCGGAAGTAGGACAGAGGCCCTTCTGGGATATGATGGGTGATGTTAGGGTCTTGGCCGGCGGCACTCTTCGACATCTCTATACTCTCCTTGTCGAACGCGCCGTGGTGGGCCTTGAAAGTACCTGCAACACGGGTGCCAAGGCCAATGACCGTCCGGATATTGATGAACGTGGGTTTCCCGGTGTGGATCTTGGCTAGGTTCAAGGCCGAAAGGATAGAGTGCACGTCGTAAGAACCATCTGGAACATCCACGACATGCCAGCCGCAAGCGCGCATCTTGGTGTTGACATCCTCCGTGTTGATCCAGTCAAGGGGCCCGTCGCAGGTGACCTGGTTATTGTCGTACAGGACGACAAGGTTGTCCAGCCCCAAGCTGCCGGCTAGGGAAATGGACTCAAGGGCAACTCCCTCCATCAAGCAGCCGTCTCCGGTCATACAGTATATGCGCGACTGTACAATGTTAAAATCTGGCTTGTTAAAGCGGGCGGCAAGGTTCTTGGAGGCGATAGCCAAGCCGACAGCGTTGGCAATACCCTGCCCGAGAGGGCCGGTGGTGACCTCAACGCCGGGAATCTGGATCTCGGGGTGTGCATGGCAAATAGTTTTGTAGCCATTGGTCTTGGCGCTTCCGTAACCTTTGATCTCGTCCATTGTCCAGTCCTTGAAGCCTGTCAGGTGGTTTAGGGCATAGAGAAACATGGATGCGTGACCTAGTACGAAGCGAGGACGCCATTAGCAGCCGTACACCAGCATGGATCCATTGAGTCTACATGAACTCACCGTTTGAGAGCACGAAGCGATCACGGTCAAACCAATCTGCATTGTTCGGATTATATCGCATTACATGTTTATATAGCGCAACACCAATGGCTGCCATGCCAATGGCAGAGCCGCCATGGCCGCCGCCGTTCTGGTTGCAAATGTCGAAGATGAAGTTGCGAAGCGCTAGCACAGCTTCGTCATCGTCATCGAGCTCTTCTCTCCAGCCGTTGGTTTGAGCTGGAGACGCCTCCGTGGTACCGTTTACGGTCATTGTCGTTAGATAGATAATAGAAGTAGACGTGTATGTGGGTGTGTTTGTCGTTATGAAACACGTCGCAGGATCCAAGGCAGGGTGAGGGTGGGAGAAAAAGGAGGCTTTAGAGGATATACGTAGCGATAATGGCTGTGGTGTAAGTACAGGGAACGGCGTCTGGGGAGCCTAATTCCAAGGCCGGCATTCCAAATCCACATTCCCTAAATATCACCCAGTGCTTCCATACTGACCGCCCTGGAAGTCAACATTTGCTACTAACGTGTGAACCCTTGAAGTGGTACGAAGCTGCAGTTGGCCCAGTTTCTCCACATGCGTCGGGATTAGATTCACGCCTGTACCCACCGCAATTCATGGACGCTAGACCTCTTCCCGCATTCGGGCAAGTGAATCCGGCAGCCGAGGGGGAGGGGCAGGGTTTCCCAACTTCTACCCCGCAGATTCCCCACATTCTCCTCAGGGTCAGATTTCCGAAGACCCTTCCGCGGACAGTGTTGCGTAAAACAGAATCGCCGACGTGAAAGTGCCTTGTTCTTCCGATCGTAGTTCTTTATTCGTCCTGCCACGCCCATTCCTGAACCCCTAGCGTCAGATCACCCTCCGTCATCGAGTAACATCTCAAGTTATCGTGATCCCTTTCTTCCAATACATCCCTAGCTCGGAGCAAAATGGCCACCACCGCCGATACTCCGAACCCCAACAGATACCTCGAGAACTCCGTTCATGACCTGCTGTCCCTCAAGGGCCGCACTATCGTCATCACCGGAGGAGCCCGGGGTCTCGGCCTCGCCTTTGCGCTCGCGGTTGCCGAGGTTGGCGGGAATGTCGCCGTCCTCGACGCCGCTGACAAGCCCCACGATCATTTCTATGAGATCCAGAGGAGGCACTGCGAAGTGAGTCTCAGGTTCTACAAGTATGTACTCCCTAGCGCGACAGAAGATTATTTCACAGCATCAAGTCCTAGGAAGCAAACACCCGCTAATCACGCCGTTCGTTGTAGGACCGATGTCACAAACTACGACCTGCTGAAAAAATCCTTCGACCAAGTCGTCAAGGACTTCGGCCGCATCGATGGCCTGTGAGTGCTTGCGTCCCAAATATGGTCCACCGGTGTCTCGCAATTTCTGTTTTCCTCTTCTAAGCCAAGATGCAGCATCACGGCAGCCGGCATATGCCCCGACGAGCCCTTCTTCGAACGCGACCCAAAGTCCGTCGCCAAGACCTTCGAAATCAATGTCAACGGCACGTACTACGCCGCCCAGCTCGCAGCCGCGCAGATGGCGAGGCAAGAGCCTACCGAGTTTAACCCCCGCGGCGGGTCTATAGTCCTGATCGCTTCTATCGCCGCCCATGTCGCTAGCAAGGGCCAGACGACTAGCGACTACTGTGCCAGCAAGGGCGCCGTCGTTGCCCTGGCTAAGGCTCTCGGTGTTGAGCTCGCTGCCTTCGGCATCCGCGTCAACAGTGTTTCTCCCGGGTGAGTCTCAAACCATCGGCATTCATTGATGGTAGAATTCCTGTCCTGACTTTTTGACTATCTCAGCTACATGTTGACCGACATGACCATGGACCTATGCAATAAATACCCCCACCTCGGAGATATTATGACCAATGAGCCACCTATGCGCCGTATCGGTGACCGGACCGACCTCAAGGCTCCCGTGGTCTATCTACTCTCCAACGCGAGCGCATACCACACTTCTGATGACATCTTGATTACTGGCGGTATCCACGCTGGCAGGCTTTTGTGATTTGTTAGTCTCATACCAACTATAAAAAGGGACAACCCAGATCTGTTAGGAGCCTGAAGAGCCTCACGCTACAAGGAATTGGCAATACGAAATTTGTTTGAAAGTAATTGCGCAAACTAGATGGCCGCAGCCTATGTAATGATTTATTACAGGTGACATGTGGTTTCTGAGGCTTCAAAGTAATAGGGGAATTGGAACCGATGTGACAACCGGTTGTATTAGAAATAATATGCAACACGCGACATACAAAGTGTCTTGGCCATAGAACAAGACAGAATATGATATATATAGTAAGTCTAGAATAATACATCAAGTCCTCCAGATGCCATTAGGCTACAGCATGGTGGACTGGGTCTGTTGGCCTGAAACCACTTCACGATGAGAAGAAATGGCGCTTGGCATCATGCTCTTCAGTAAAAGTGCCCGTGTCTGGTTGATAAGAGTACGCGTGAAAGTCGATACCATAGGGTTTCTACAGATACACAGTTGTCAGTAAGTCTAGACTTTGTAAAACGGGTATGGCATACGGACGGGTTGCAAGAGAAACGCGCGGGTCTTTGGTACGACCATGTCTGGAAGGTCGCTCATACGCAAGTCTAGGTAATAAGCGAGAAGGACACGGACTACGGCACGATGCGAGATTATGAGCAGATGGTCTCTGATCCTCTCCACTTCCACGATGACGGGCTTCAGCCGGTGTATAAGGTCGGCGTAGCTCTCGCCTCCGAGGCCAGGCCACCTGTAGCGCATCCTGTACTGTTTCCGGGCGGCATAGACGCTTGGGTGTTTCTCTGCAATCTCCTCGAAAGTCAAACCAGCCATATCGCCGGCGTTGAGATCGTCGAGAAGCTTGACCTCCGTCTTCGCGTACTGCTCGTTGGGAAACATGGCGGCCGTCTGGGTGGTCTGCGGCATCATGGAAGTCCAGATGCAGAATCCTTTTGCCCGCCTGGTGCTGTTGGAAGCCGTGACCGGCGTCGTCGTATGAGTGCTGCCCCTCCGCTTCTGGTCCCAAACGCCTCGTTGTTCCTGAATTAGGCGGGCTAGAGCTACTGCGTACTGGATCCCGTCCTCGCTGAGATCCGAACGTCTCCCTATCCGGCCCACAGCGTCGTCCAAGCTTTCGCCGCCGCAAGAAATCCACAGCTGCCGCTCCGACAGGTTGAACCCCAGCATGTATTCGACCACCTGAGTGGAAAGGAACCCGCGGATGAGATGGGTATTCATCTTGCGGCCGACGTCGACCACTTGCGCGTACGAGATCATCTGGTCCTCCTCCGCCTTTCCGAGCGTGGCGTACGCCTTTTCATACAGGGCAACTCGCCTTTTGAAGTCCGCAAGGGCTGTTTCCGGATCTTGTGACTTGTAGTCGGGCCCCGAGAGCTTGAGCTGGAAGTTTCTTTGAAGGACGGCTTCGTCGAAACAACAACTCTCAAGAAAGAGGACGGCCAGGTCTGGGCCGACCCGGTCGTGGATGTGAGACAAGACGAGCTTACGACGTTCGCGAGTGCTGTTGGTTGCGTCGAGGATTCCGATGCTTCCGCCGGCCTCGATCCAATCAAGGAGTTCGTCCAAGACGCCCAGAGCTATTTCGTCACGGCGGGACACGAACGTCGGGTTGTTGGGGTCGAAAAAGGCCGCGGAGGATTGAGATGGAACGTCTGCAGGGTGGTGTGCGTTTAGTGACGTGGGCGCCGTTTTCCTGCGACGTTCCCCGGCGTTGAAGACGCGGGTTTTGTGCTGGAGCCAGTTAAGGTATCGGGCAAGCTTCTGGACGATGAAGCTTTTGCCCCGGGCTGGCAGCCCAACCATGACAATCACAAGCTTGGAAGCCACGTCTCCCGATGGGATGTGGCCGTCTGGTGATTTGCGGGATCTTGTCAATCCTGGGATGTCGAGAGAGCCGGGCGGAGCGGTTCTGACCCGGGGCTTGGCATCGGTGGGCAGAAGTCGCTGGTATTGCGGGTCATCCTTGGGTTGCATGATGTACGGTCTTCTTCGGGCTGTGGGAGGATCCGAAAGGAGTGGGCGTTCGTGACACTGCGTGTTCCAAGGAAAGGGAAAGGGAAAAACAAATTAAGCTCCACAACTCAGATCGTCTTAGAGACAGGTGGGCAGATAATTGTTTCTTCAATCGGCTTCGGGACAATCATCTAGCTCGTCCCTGGAGGTGAATGACAGGCTCATCATGCTCGCTTCAAGCACGGATTGAAGCGAGCACGGAATAACTTTACTACACCTCCGAGCGTACACATTCGGCACCTTCTCCCAGCTTTACAGTATCTGCCGCCACAGTGGTTTGCTTTTGTCCGCATATGATACGGGTTTCCCAACCATGTTTCGATGTTAGCTTGTTGGAATCCTCCGGAAACCCCTCCCCGATGGCCGGCTTTCTGCAGCCCCCGGGCTAGGTATGCCCGAGTCCTCAGTCCGGGTCGGAAACCAAAGGCTTGAATCCTCTCACATGCATAGAACTGCTGATGCGAACAGTTCTGTCTAGCCTTAGTGACCAGTGCGACGGCGAAGAGTGAAATCGAAACCCGTAGCCGATACGAAGCTCTCCCACTCGTGCGTCAAGTAGACAACCGACGTCTCGAAGTACAGCAGGCAGCCAGATGAGAGAGCCCAATTAGCTATTCCGACAATGTCTCCTATTCGCACTTACAAGATTACATCCGCCTCTGGAGACGATATCGGAATCGAGGTGATAGAGCAGACTCTCAAAGTGCTCCAAGCACTCGAAAACTTCCACAAGTCCCTTACTCTTCAATTTGTGTATTTTGCTTGTAGCTCGGAGAAGTATTCAATACCAGACGCATATATCTCCACCAATGCTTGGCCTAAGCTGAAAGCCTGCGGTGCGATCTTGTTTGGGGCGGTAGGATCGCCAAGTAAGTACCCGCCCTGCATCGTTATTTTCCTTGCTCATAATGTGCCTTCGCTGGTGGAGCTAAGAAGCCACGTTGCCTAGATGTTGCGGATGATATTTCCCTCTGAATCTTGGTTCTACCGCTTCGCTAGAAGGTGAGCGTAGCCTGGCAAAGATACAAAATTGTTCCGACTAATATTAAACCAATACATTAACGTCCGGCCTGTCCGTGTTCTCCCGGGACTTTCATCACCACTTTCAGGCTATCCGAAAGAACAGCTGGACTGGGTCATCGTCCGGGAGAATACCGAGGGCGAGTACTCCGGGCAAGGCGGCACGACCCACGACTTCACTCCCAACACCATCACGGGCGAATGGGACATCTTTGGACCAAAAATACGGAAGCACCGGCAGCACAATGGGTCTGGACGTGCTGGATGAATTCTTATCCGCCGTGAGCAAAATCCCGATCCAACACTTCAGGCAGTTTAGCTGACGCTCGGGTCATCGCCCCCTGGGAAGAATGGTGGCGTTGGCTTCGGAATTCCTGACCCGAACCTCGTCGACGAATAAGGTGGTGGTGTGTGACCCCACAGCATTATTCCCGAACAAGAAGGGCCCCCATGGGGAAGATGTGGGGATCCGCTGACTGCCGGGCTTGAAGCATCAAAAGTCATATAACTGTCTCGTTCGACCCGCTCGAGAGAATGTAATCCCGACACCAACTCCATCTTCAATGCCTCAAGGTATTCATTAAATTCCTCCGAGCCATCTTGCATCCCTGACATGGCTGGTTCCACAGCTGGCAAGAAGCTCAGCGACGGGGAGGCAGCTTCGGCCTGTAACGTCGAGGATGTGCAATCCAGTTCGAACATGGCAGTCCTACGAGCTACTGGGGAAGAGACCCTTTCCTATGGCCGTACTGGTGTCATGGGCTTGTTCGACTCGCGGTTCGTCTTCGGCGCTGCGCTGCTTGCTTCCATGGGCGGCTTTTCTTTCGGCTACGACCAGGGCGTCATCTCCGTCATCAACGTCATGCCTCAATTCCACGCCGTTTTTCCGGAAGCCGCAACTCCGTTTGGAAAGAGCTTCATGACCGGCATGCTCGAGCTTGGTGCCTTCATCGGTTGTCTATTCATGTCAGCCTTGGCCGACAAGATTTCCCGCAAGCGAGCCATTATGGTTGTCGTCGTTATCTTCAATATCGGCGCCATCATGCAGACGGCAGCCCAATCTTACGGTGTTCTCGTTGCTGGCCGAACAATTGGCGGCGTTGGTGTTGGCACCCTCGCTATGGTAGGTCGAGACAGAGCGCCTACCTCGGTCACTTCTTAGATCCGACTTTAACAGAAGCTAACAATCTAAAATAGGGTGCCCCGATTTACATCTCCGAAATTGCGCCCCCCAACATCCGCGGTACACTTCTCGTGCTTGAATCGATTTCTATCGTCGGTGGTATCGTCGTATCTTACTTTATTACATACGGCACCCGTCATCTGGACGGTGATATTTCGTTCCGACTTCCGTTCGGTCTGCAGATGGTTTGCTCCACATTGCTCGGCGTCGGTATCAACTTTTATCCTTATTCACCGCGCTGGCTCGCCCTGGTCGGCCGTCCCGACAGCTCACTTCAATCTCTCCAACGTCTACGACGCTTGCCAGCCTCTGATCCCCGGATACAGAGCGAGCACCAGGGTATCCTCCTCGAAGTAGAGCTCCAGAAAGCCATCCAAGAGAAGAACCACCCTAAGATGCGGGGCATCAGGCTCGAGATTCAAAGCTGGATCGATTTGTTCCGCGGAAAGCCCATGCTTCGACGTACAGCGGTCGCGGTTGGCGTTGCTATTTTCCAACAGTTCAGCGGAATCAACGCTTTCATATATTATGCCCCGACCCTTTTCCAGAGTCTTGGACAGTCCGAGGAGATGGCCCTCGTCATGTCCGGAATTTTCAACATCCTGCATCTTGTGGCTGTGGTCGTTTGCTTTATTACCGTCGACAAGATCGGCCGGAGACCGTTGGCTATATTCGGTGCTCTGGGCGGGGGCGTCGCCTGGTCCATAATGGCTGCTCTGACCGGTATCTATTCTCACGACTGGACTACAAACACTGGTGCTGGCTGGGGAGCTGTAGCTATGGCTTTTATATTTGTGTTGGTCTATGGCGTCTCCTACTCTTGCCTCGGTTGGGTCCTTCCGGCGGAAGTATACAACAGTACTTCTCGCTCAAAGGGTGTTGCGTTGGCTACAGCTACGGTATGGCTGTGCAACTTCATTGTCGGTGTGATCACTCCCCCGATGCTTGACGATATTGGGTTTGGGACGTATGTCTTCTTTGGGTCCTTCTGCTACGCAGGCTCGGTTTGGGCATTCTTCTTGGTCCCCGAGACCAAGGGTAAGACCTTGGAGGAGATGGATACCCTTTTTGGTGACAATGCTGCTATGGAAGAGCAAGCAATGATTCAGGCTACTGTTGTCAGTCATGGCGACAGAAAAGATGATGTTTAGAGTTATTCTGTAGTCAGATTTCTGTATCATAGCTGCAGGCAGCTGTTTAGGCACGCCGGTCTCGTCGAGCTTGATCTGAACTTAACGTTCTTGAGTATCGTCTTCAACGCTAAGGCGCTTAAAATTTTATTTAGTGTGAACATAGGGATACTCGTACCGCTATCGGTGTAATTTAACGGGGCAGCTATTTAGCTTTGCAAGGTGTCTGTTTTCACATCTGAGGTGGCTTGCGGATGGGCTAAGGTGCATGGGCGCGTGTCCAGAGCTGGGAGTGGATAGGGGCTGGCGTTTTTATTGCCGTCTCCACCCTTGACCATCTGCTGGCGGAATGACGGGAATAATGATAATAATAACTGTTCTATTAAAATATTGACACCTCCTCAGGTACACTATGACTAATGAAATATGGGTAGCTGTGGGGTAAACCAAGTGCGGGGAAGGTTAAATACAGGGTCTGATATTCGCCTTGTGCAGCCAAGGACTCGCTCACTTTGGCTCGATGGATTTCATCTCGTGCTACCTGCTCAGATATTACACATACTGCATGTGGAATGGAGAACACTCTCCTTAGTCCAGTTGCCGTTGCCCCACTCGACAGCCCTCTTTGGCCTCTCTCACAGACGCCCTACTTCCCAACCCCTGAAACATCTGCTTGACCTCTGTGACGAAGATCCTGCTTCCTTCTCGCAGCATGTCCATGTCAGAGGAGTCTTCCTCGCGGAGGAAGCACATCACCTCAGCATGCGTTTCATGTCGGGAGAGTAAAATCAAGGTAAGCCATAGTATCGTATCCCTCTCTACCACGAGCAACCCCGAAGACGCCTTCATTAGGAGACTAGTAGGATGCGTTCCTAGTGAAGCAAGTGATAACCATTCATGCAGTGTGACGGGGTCTTGCCTACATGCTCTCCGTGTCGAAATAAAAGTAAGCAGTGCCAGTACCAAGCCGGCGAGGACAAACGAAGGTATGATGTCCTCTTGGGCCGTCAGGTCCGGCCGGGGATGGTTCACGTTAGCCTTGAAACCTGTCAATTGGATGATCCGGCTGATGTGCATTAGACTTTCTCACCGCATGGCAATCGAGTTACTATCTGATCGGGTAGACGAGCTATACCGCTTTATTCAAGATAACTCACTTGAGCCCCCGCCCATGGACAAAGAGAAGCAAGTCTCGCTCATGAAAGTCCTGGGTCACCTCAGGCTTTCCAGCGCGGTGTCCGGAAAGGACGGCCTCTTGACTTCGAGACAGCGGGCCTCCTCTTGTAATAATCCTGCGCCAGATATTCTTCCACAGTCCCAAAACGCCGTCTCACAGCCTGTACCTGGCTTGTACAATGATTCTTGCGGCAGAATCGACCTTCGAACGAGTCCATCTGGTAACGAAAGTGACCATCCTCCTAATATATGGACAAATCCACTCTCCGCATCCGAAATGAATACCTTGCTGCACACAGGCGAGATGAACTCGTCCGCTCGGTCGAGTCCTGAGGACCACATCGAGATGCCGGGTCAGGGTTCTTATACGGGGTGGGAACTTCCTAACTTCGAGATGCCGTTGTTGGACATGCAACCTGCAGACCTCATGGGCTTCGGTGCTCTAAACCCAGTTCTCCACAATTCCGACAACGCATGCCATTCGCAGGCCCCCCATCAGACCGATGATGTCGACAGGGACTGCGATAACACCGAAACTCTAGTCAAGCAACTCTCTGATCGAATCGGAAGCCTTTGTATAGGAGCTGGGGGCCAGGTCCGTTACTACGGACCAACGTCAAATTTCAACCTCGTCTATATGGGGCCGCCAGACAATCTCACTGTACACCGATCAGTTCGCGACCACGGCCCAGATTATCTCAACCGCCTAGACATAGGCAAAGAAGTACCGCCAGACCTAGAGGACCACCTCATAAATCTCTATTTTGCCTGGCAAGACCCCGCGTTCCATGTGGTGAAGCGGGGAATGTACCAGAAGGCAAAGGTGCGTTGGAGGGACGAGGCGGAAGACACACCTTACTTCTCAGAGGCTTTGGAGAATGCAATGTGAGTATTTTACATCTGAACTTGTAAACGGTATAACACTTAAAAGAAGGCATGCCTTGGGACGGCACTGACATGACCGTGCAGGTGTTCTCTCGGTGCCGCTTTCGAGGCCCGCCATCATCCCACTTTCACCACCTTTCCAAAGTCCCTTGCAGATTTCTTTGCAGACCGAGCGAAAACGTTACTGGAGATAGAGCTCGATTCTCCATGTATTGCCACCGTTCAGGCACTGGTACTCGTTAGCAGTCACGACATTGGCTGCAAGAGGGACAGCCGGGGATGGCTGTACAGCGGTGCGTTCTCCCTACCATTAAGTGCAGATAATGTATGTTGCATGCTAATTACGTCTAGGAATGGCAACTCGTCTCGCTTTTCATCTCGCGCTACACCTTGACGTGACTTCCTACGTTTCTTCGAGGTCCCTAAGCGCGGAGGAAGCCGATCTGCGTCGAGACGTATTTTGGGCGGCATACACGGTCGACCAGTCAGTTCCCCTACTCTGCCAGTCATGCTTAGTACTCTGACATAGAAATAGCATCTGCAGCATCCATCTTGGTCGGGCATCCCGTACAAACATGGAGAGCGTAACGATTACCCCCCCTGACGTCGACAAGAGCGTGGACGCCGTGGGCCAATGGATCCCTTATGTGTCGCCACGATCCCTCGAGGAACAGACCCCTCTCCCTGATCACACTGTCTCATTACACCGACAACGAGTCTTGCTATGTGAGATCATGGCACCTTTGGTTTTCGCCCTGTAGGTCTTGATGCTGAACCCCCCCGAGACTACCAAACCATCTAAGTGCTAAATGCTACAAACTAGTTACGGTAGCTTGAAAATTTCTCCTACAACGCTCCATGAACTTAACATAGCCACCGTATCGAAGCTGCTGGCCTGGAAAGCCGGCCTTCCGGCAGTCCTCCACGTAAACACGGACGACTACGAAACAGAGTACCTTCCTCACGTACTCTTGCTCCAGTAGGTCCCTCTCCGTTCTATGTCCTCCGTAAAAGTGTCGTATTAATTCGTGCAACACTAGCATGCTCTATCATCAGAATATCATTTACGCCCATCGACCATGGATGTCCCGTGCCCCCACCTTCAGCGACACAAACCAGAGCGTGCCTCATAATCCCAAACACGCGCGGTCTATGTGCATCGACGCAGCTCTCTCGATTGCAAAGCTACTCCAACTATACGAAAGTCGATACGGCCTACGCCGGGTCAACATCCAGGCAGTCGGCATCACATGCTCGGCAGCCCTACTGCTCATCTTCGCCGTCGTCGTCAAGCATCGGCCAGAGGTAGCCTCGACGGACGCCACGATCCCGGCCGCGCATCTCAGCACTTGCTTCCGGGCTCTCGATGAGTTCGGAGCAGCCTGGGAGAGCGCGAAGCAGGCTCGAAACTTCTTGACTGTGTTGCACCGAAGGTGGGAGCTCCAGGCTCGCAGGATCAGCGACGCACGCGATACACGCGATTCTCAATCTCCTGTTTTCCCTGAACCGGGTCATGTCGTGCCCAATAAGAGACCGCGGACGGGGGACACGCAAGCTCCAGAGCTGGGATTTCGAAACCCAAGGCCGGGGTCGCAGGCAAGAGGAAATATGCAGGATGTCGATATAATTGGCGAGCATGCCTGGCTCTTCATGGGGGGCAGCACTGCACTTGGTCACGGGTATCAAGAGGGCCCGTAAAGGGGTTTTCGCTCGTGAGAATAATATCTTTCAGTTATTGAGTAGGTATTTAGAGGGCCATGGGGATAGTCGCCGTAGAGGCCAGTTCCGGTCACTCAAACCTGGGCAATGGCAGCGTAGAGTGTTAGCGTTACACGCCGCCGCCATTGGGTCCTGTGTTGCCCATTAGGTGTCGAACCGGATGCCGACGATGACGAGGAAGAAGAAGAAACCCCGAGAGATTCGACCGACCGAGCCAGAACTAGGTCCCCGCCGTGTAAGTCAAATGTGGCTGTTTTTTATTATTTCCTGTCTAAATACGTCGTTTTACGCAAGAGGTGAAACTAGCGATGGCTGATGAAGGGGGCTCGTCTAGAAGCTCCAAAGACGGATTGCGCATTCCCGCCGACTCTTACGAATCATTTCTCTGAGAAGTTCTCTTACCATCATCCTTTTATTTCTCTTGCGAATTTTATCTACTTTACTTAAGTGTCATACACATAGCAAGCTCTGGCAGTGGACTGGCATAAGTTTGACGGTGCCGTAACGGGCAGTCAGTGGCGTCTCGTGTCGTCGGCCGCCCAGTCCCGGGGATTTGTCTCACGAGTTTCATCCCTTCTCTTCTCTGCCGAGGGGCCCCCAAACGTCGTAGCCTAGTACTTGATGGGGACAAAAAAGGAAGCGCAAAAAAGTAAAAACATACAACACTGGGGATTCGCTGGTCGTCACCGACCCAACTACTAGTCCAGCGCTTCGTGGTTTATGTTCAGGGGAGCGGACGGGACCCTCAGCTTTCCACGAGCTATGGTCGTATGTAATAGTGAGGCACGTAGGCAGACTCTATTAGGCTTTCCTCGCCGTAAGTGAGCCACACCGTCTATTTTCCACCTTGTGTAATATGTGCCTTTGTCTTTTTTCTCGAGTGTTTTTCTCGGCAAAAGCGCGTCTTTACGTCCTTCTCTTTCTCTCCTAGGAAAACTAGCGCTAAGGTGATTCCCCACTCAACACAAGTGCTAAGGCGAACTAGCGGGCGAATAGTATCTTACGTCCTTCCCTAAACTTCAGGTTAATAAGCTATATACCCGTTCGAGTCGGACCGTGCCATTATAATATCGCTGCAGCTAGGAGAGCATGTGCACCCCCGATACGATAGTGTATGTTCAATATCTTTCCCTGTTTGTCCGCAAGAAAATCCCAGCTTCTACTCCAAGAACTTTGGACGTCAATG
This sequence comes from Scopulariopsis brevicaulis, assembly GCA_017657125.1. Taxonomy (NCBI): domain Eukaryota; kingdom Fungi; phylum Ascomycota; class Sordariomycetes; order Microascales; family Microascaceae; genus Scopulariopsis; species Scopulariopsis brevicaulis. Next base: position 97,180 of record JAGFNX010000280.1, read on the forward strand.
CAGGAGATAAATGGTTTGCTAGCGAATGAATAAGATATCTGCCTTAAACTGCAACCCCCGCGCTTGAAAAATAACGGTCGTAGTAGTGACAATGCTCTCCGATAAGAGGATTGCTAATATGTCGGTCCAAAGCGACGAAGTCTCGGATCACTCTGAGCCACGTGCATGAAAAAGAAAAGAAGAAGAAAAATAAACAGACCGAAGACAAGAACAAAACTCCCTCCGAAACCATATTGCTCACTCATGCATGCCCCATCACTTGACGTAATACGCCAAATCTTCCCCCTTCTCCTCCAGAATCGTCAGGCCGTTGCCCATAAACCGGAACCTGTTGATAGTGTTGTACTCGAAGTTGAAATCTTCCGTCCTGAAGCTCTCGAGCATCTCCTTGAAATGAAGGATACTCCCGGCGTACATCGCCGTCACCTTCCCATCCACCTTGTGATTCTTATACCACGAACGACACCCGCTCGTCCAGACTGTGCGCTTCATGAACTCCTGGGTATAAGTGTTGTAATCGGCGAGTGCGCCTTCGCCGACAGTAACGGACCTAGTAATTGCGATATTAGCATGACAGGATATTAAAGGACGGGTTTTAAAAACGTACTTGATGTCCTCGATTGCAATCTTCTTGCACCATCTCAGGATATAATCCGCTGCCCACCCCATGCAGGCAATTAGGCTACCATGCCCAACCGGGCAGTTGGGCCCATTGAAGATGAAGTAGTTAGGCATGTTCGTAGCACAGATACCCAGGTATGCCTCTGGGTTGTCTCGCCACTGATCTGCCAGCTTGATACCGTTCTTGCCCGCCATCTCCCAGTGCGGTGTGAAGCTCACGTCGAAACCAGTGGCACACACGATGATGTCGAATTCCTCCTCCCCCTTTGCCGTCTTGATCCCCTTCTCGGTAATCTGCTCGATCTGGTTGAATTCGATGGACACATTGCCTTCTTGGAGTGCCTCAAGATAACCCTCCCCAGGGGTCAATCGGCGACAACCGACTTGCCATTCGGGGATAAGCTTGGCGCAAAGCTCTGGGTCCTTTTTGAGCCTTTCCTCCATTGACTTCTGGAATGCCTCTCCGACGAACTTCTGCTCTGGAGTCCCAATTAGAAGTGCATAGAAGAACTTGTTGAAGGTGCTCTCGATGTGCTTGCGCAACTCGAGAAGCGCTCCAGGCTTTTCTCGCAGAGTCCGCTTTTGCTCCTCTGTGTACTGGAAGTTCTTCCCTTCGGGTGTGAGTTCAGCGAGGTAATTCGCCGAGATCCATGTCGCTGTCCGGATAAAGTTGGTAACTTTAGCAGCCTTTGGTTGCATCTGAGGCAAAACCTGGATGGCGGAAGATCCGTTTCCGACGATTGCTACCCGCTTGCCGGTCCAGTCGAGAGATTGGTCCCATGCCGCGGTGTGCATTAACTTCCCCTTGAAAGAATGCAAGCCATTGATGTCGGGCCAGCGCCACCTGTTGAGGATGCCGGATCCGTTGATCAACACATGGGCCTCATCTTCGACGGTTATGCCATTTTGCTCGACCTTAATTTTCCATTTCCCGGTCCAGGCGTCCCAAATTGTGGAGACGACCTTGCTGTTCAACTGAACACGTTCGTCAAGAGCGTATTTATTCGTCGTCCTCTTGATATAGTCCCAAATTTCGGGACCTTTGGCGTAGAATGAGGTCCAATCGGGGTTTGGTTCGAACGGGAAGGTGTAGATGTGAGCCGGGACCTGACGTATCTCCTATTAGTACATGTATCTCCAAATCTCGGGAGAGACGGTTTGCTGCGTACATCGCATGCTACTCCGGGGTAGCGATTCTCCAGCCAGGTACCTCCGACGTCCGCGTTCTTCTCATAGATGGCCAAATCAATGAAGTCTTCCATCGGCATTTCGTACTTCAACTTGTACGCCAGCATCAGGCCCGAGTAGCCAGCACCGATGCAAACAACCCGGAGCTTCCGGGGTTTGAACAGTGGGGCTTCCGCAACGGGAACCCAGTTGGAAGAGCGGTCAGTAGCCAGGTCAGACTTGACGCTGTCGAGCTTCGGCGGAGAAATGCTGGTAAATACACCCATCGTACTTATGAAACGTGGTTATTCTGAAGTTGGCAAGAGGGGTATGAGAATGGTAGAGCTTTTTGGTTGTCACATAGAAGCGAGAACTACGAGAACTGAAACGTTCGAGTATATATAGTCTATGAGGCCACACAAGCATACATCACCATCGTATTTGTGTCGCAGATAATACAGAACGCCAACATCTTCGGAATAGTCGGATCGGCCTTGGGTGATGCGATTAGGAGATATTGGATGCACATGATCAGTTGCTCAAAATTGTACACCGGAAGCCGGCTTCCATGAGCTCATGACGCCATGGCCGTAGACAGAATCCACGGAGAATTGAGGTTACCTGTGATCGCGGGATACTGCCTCGATCCAATACAGCAAAAGCCACCTTCCATGTACTAGCGTGTCTCTAGTGCAGACATCCGACGGCCGATCCGAAGGCCGATGCTCGACCCGAAAGCCGGGTATGAAAGTGGACCCACCCCCGCAATCCGACGCTCAAGACCCGGCACTAAGCTCCTCGCGTATGCGAGCATACCGATTTAGTAACGATGCGCGTATTCGCAGCTTAAGTGTTGTGGTGCACTGAAGATCTGACAAGGGTTACTAGGTTGGCAGTGGTATCGCTAATGCCGGCAGAATTCACTAAACCAAACTCATAGAGTAGCCATATCTGATAGGATTAGATCCCAGGAGCTGGGCCTATGATCTTGACAGGTCCACGCCTCTCGGTACGTACGGAAAGAGATCGATGTGCCTCAAGGCGTTCTTGTTATCTATCGAAATAGTGAAGGACGTAGTGGTCTCTTGTGAGATGGAGGCTACGTGAAACAGCACTCTAATCAAATCTCACTCAGATCGTTGTCCTAGTTATCATTACAATTGCCAGTGGACGCGATACACGATGTCGAATGTCACCCTACAGCATGGGAAGAATATGAGAGTATTCGTTGATTATTCGAGAAATGTCCTAGTGACGCACAGAGTTGCTAGAATATTGCTTACATCTTATTAATAAGCCACTTCATACCCTCAACCGTGTTCCTCTTGAATACCTCGGTCTCAGGAAGAGAAGGGAACAACCAGAAGCAGTGAGGAAGACCTTCGTAATGTTCCGTCTTCACATCAACACCGCTTGTCTTCAGAGACTCGGCTAGGACCTTTCCATCATCCCGCAAGGGGTCGAACTCGCACGTAACCATATATGTTGGTGGGAAAAACTTGTGGCTCTCCCGGTCCAGGGCGGCAAAGTAATCCTTGTCGTCCGGCTGAAGGCCCGCGTCTGCGAAGAAGCCGTCCATCAACGCCATGCTGAGGATCGGGACGTTTTCTTTATTCTGGCTGAAGGATGTGTGGGCCGATCGGTAGACTTCCGGGATATTCTTGGAATGCAGGGTAGGGGGGCCAAGGGCGACAACGCCCTTGACTGCCTTCGAATCTACCTTGGTCTGCTGCAGCGAAACTTTGCGTGCGACTGAAAGGGCAAGCGCAGCTCCTGCCGAGGCGCCCATGACGTACATTTTAGTTGCGTCGGCGCCAAGTCGAGTGGCATTTTGATGGGCCTAAGGAACGTAAGTCCGGAACTGCTCTAGTAGTCCTAGAAATAGGGGTCAACTTACCCATTCGAAGCCTTCCAGTGCATCTTCTAGATGGGCAGGAGCCTTGTCCTCCGGTGACAGTCTATACTGCACGGCGACAATGATGCTTCCTGTTTTCTCGGCAAGAGCCCGACACAAAACGTCGTCGGCGAGAGACCATCCAAGAACAAATCCACCAGGGTGGTAATAAACGCCGAGAGGGAGAGACTTGTTGAGACGACTTGGCTCTACCGGGGTGTATGCCCGATACTTCATGGATCCAATTGTACCATCCTCTGTGCTTACGGCGTCGGTCGGGGTGGGATATTGAGGCTCCAGCATGGCACCCAGACCGCTGAACTGGGCTCGCACCTCTTCGGCTGTCCCTTGCAAGACCGGCCGGGCACCACCCAAGCCCTCCTCAAGCTACACACGCAGGTGTTAGTGGTTGACATACGCGAGCTCATGATCGGGATTCTGCATACCTTGAGCCACGAATCTGCGTATGTTCTCTCCATTGCGGTCGGTTTCTAAGACAAAGACGTTTTATCGGCGAGCTTCCTTGTTCGTCTGGTCTACTAACTAGCATATTTATCTTTCAAGTACGTTGATTTGAACCTTTATATATCACTACTACCGAGGACATGACTCCTAAGGGACAGACAGGCAGACCATCGGGCCATGGCCTTAGCCATGTGACAGAGACTAATGAGGATAAACGCCAATCGACCGGAACCCGGTATCCAAAGGATGGTTGGCTTCCGAAGAGGCTAACCAAAATCAGTAATGACTTATTGATTGTTCTTCCCCAGTTTCCCCCGCCCCCGTCTCGGCCCACCGCCCACCCCGCCCTCCGCACCGACCCCGCAGAGTCCCGCTTCTATAAATGTGGATATGTGTACTTCGAAATCCTGTGCGACACTTGTACCAAATAAAGCTCTCACTGCATGTATAGTCCTGCACAAAAACAAATGCTACGTAACTAACTAGCTAGTCTTTATAATTACTAATAGTGTTAACTAGCCCCAAGAAGAGGAGAAAGGAATACACCAACGTACTAGCTATTGCATAATAAGTCTCCTACAATAAAAGTAGGGGAAATGGTGGCCAATAAGTAAGTAGCACTCCACAGATCAGTGTGTTGAGAAAATACAAGATGGCAGTGCCTAGATTTCGCGGATGGCGTAAGGTAGGAATCCTACGGTATAGATCTCTCCCATGTGTGCTCTTATGCTTTCAGCCTGTACATCGTACTTCCGCTATGCACACACTCACTCCGTACAATGTGCTTACAGGCCCAATGAACAAGATGTGGCTAGCTGAAAGTTATCGTGATCGGCCGTCGCATACGCACTTATTGTACTTTTGGCCTAGTGGCTTACAGTAGTGGCCTACCACCGCCTCGCACGTCCTCCTATTACCCCGCCGACACTTTCTCGGTTAGAACGGTGTGGATCGAGACTTGACAAGCGTAAAGTCTTACCCTCGTACTCAGTATTCCCCATCACCCCATACAGTACGTCCATATTAGAACTTCCTTCTGACCGAACCTAGTTTAACCCTGTACAAGTAGTGTGGAGTTTGCAATGCCGGCGCACGGGTAATACAGGCGGTGACCCCGGACTTTCGGCAACCCCACAAGCCCGCCACTCCCCGCATTAACCGTACGAGATACCTTAAACGACCAGTTCAACATCTCGGGGCCCCGCAACTTCACCCTATTACAATAGCCTGCTTCGTAATCTAATCACTAATGCCCGCTCCACTCTTCCGACGCAAGGCCTTGTCGGGCTTCCTTCTCCACCATTTCCTCGGCTCGGAACTGCCCCTTGTATCTCACCCTCGTACGTCTACACAACAAAGATGCCTACCCGACGAGTCAAGAGCAATGAACGACGTCGATGCGCCAGGGCCTGCAACACTTGCAAACGCCGAAAGGAACGTTGTGACGGCCTGCAGCCATGCGGTAGGTGCGTGAGCCGCGGCGTCGGCGCCGAATGCACCTCCTTCAGTTCGCCACGGCCACAGCCCTCGCCTCCAAAAAACCGAGAGGAGCTTCTCGACAACCGCGACTCACCGCCTGCCATCGCGATGCGTAGCAATTCCGGCTCTCGCGAACGCAGGGACTTCTTCCAACAGACCTCCTACTCTTCTCAAACCACACCCGTTCCGCAAGTGGCCCGACTGGTCCAAGACGAGCGAGGCACGTTCATGTTTATTGGCGACGCGGCCAACCTGTCCTTCCTCCAAACCATTCGCCACTTGGCCAGCCGCTGGTCGTGGGCCTCAGCATTTTCGGACGACCCCGAGCGACACCTCATGGTAGAGGAGACACCGGTGGGACAGCCCAACTGGATTGTCGAGATTGTGAAGCAACCTCCTCCGAGACCCAGCCCGACGGAGGCTCAGTATCTTTTAAAGTGGTACACGCTTTCGACCGGCTGCGTGGTCAACCTGTTTGACAAAACCCAACTCTACGACAGCTTGACAACATGGCTCAAAACCACACAGGATGGTGTCGAGCAGGACCCTATGAGCGCCATTTACTACCTCGTCCTTGCGATAGGTGCCCAGACCGCCCCGGAGGACCTGGATGAGCTTGCCGAGAGATTCTTCAACTATGGACGGTTCCTGACAATGTCCGGCGTCATGGAGGACATCAGCATTGTCACCGCGCAGGCCAATATCCTATTAACCACGTATCTGCTGGGAGCCTCGCGGCGGAATGCAGCATTCGTATATCTGGGCTCCGCAGTCCGCACGGCCCATGTGCTAGGTTTGCACCGCAGCGACGTGAACGCCTTCTTTGGGCAGGCAGAATATGCAGTTCGGGAGCGTGTTTGGAAGGTCCTGCGCGTGCTGGACCTGTTTCTGAGCATATCCCTCGGCCGACCTCCGTCGACGTCCGAGACGCGAGACACAAAGGCCGACACGAACTACTCGGCGACGAACGATCTCTGCGCCATATTCGAGGCCATTGTCACCCAAGTGTACTCGAAACAAATTGTATCGCCGGGGGCAGTCGAGTATATCAGTCGGCACCATCGACAGTGGACAACAAAGCTCGACAAGGGGCTAGCAGCTGATGATATCAGGCCTGGCGAGTTTGTCGACACGGTCCACGGCAACAAAGTGCCCAATATTGGTCTTTATCATGTCAAAGAGGCATACTACTGGACCATAATGCTAGTTGCTCGGCCCTTCCTGGTCGACAGCATTGCCAAAAGCATGTCGCGCGTAAACACACATCAGGAAGATAGGGCCACCACCTCCTCGTATCCTGGACAGGTATTAGTACATGCGTGCGTTGATTCCGCTATTCGTACAGTGGACCTTTTGAGTGGCCTCACAATGACAGAGGAGATACCGAAACGGCTGCCTTTTGTGGTCAACTCGCTCTTCATCGCGGGACTTGTGCTCGGACTGGCGCAGTTTGGCGACCTGGATCGGATGTTTCCTCTCGAGAACGGTCTCTCCGGGGTGCATAAGCTACTCGCCCTCTTCAGTCGCCACGATGCCGTTGCGAAGAGAAACTTGGAAATCGTGGAGAACCTCCAGGCGGTGTGTCACGAATACCTTGGACACAGGGCGCGGCAGAAAATGGCTCGGCACAGTCTACTCATTGGGGGATTATTTGGAACCGTTGATATCAACCCTGGAGCTCAAAACATGTCTACTGGAGGGCCGACTGGTCACGCAGGTCAACAAATCCCTCAGTCACCCGAATACATCCTCACGCCGAAAACAGATGGTGATATGTTTAATTATGCGGAGGGCGAGAATCACCTGGCTGCTTATGTTCCGGAAACCCAGACCATCATTACCCCGGAGGATGAAGACCTGGATGCTATCATGCCCGATATGGCCTTCATGACGGACGCCATGCTGCCCATATCTCCAAGGATTGTCATGTTCGACGATTCTTATGACGACGGAATTCATTCATTGTTACCCAACGTGGATGCCAGCCTCCTGCAGGTCAGGAGCAATCCATCTGATGGAAGTTTTGAATTTGAATGATCGACGAAGAGGATGGAAACCCAGCAATTATAATTTTCTTTTTGAATGTCGGAGTGTTAAGAGATACGCTACTCGACAGCCGCCCGGCTTCCATGTCATTGCTGTGCGAGAAGATTCAAGAGTTAGGTTGGAGTGCAAGATTCATAGATGGCCTGCCAGCGACAAAGGAAGACTAGCAGTCCTCTGAGCCCTCTGAGAATGATGTTTGGGAAGGTCGCGGACAAGCCACTCAGGAGGACTTTTCTATGTGCTCATGAACCACAGTACAACAGACCCGCTAAGGGCCTATCGTGCTCCGGACCGCCATGAATTCGAGAGAGGATATTGTGCAGCAGGAGTGAGTGTATAATGAAAGGACCCAAGAGTGGGGAGCTGGAGACAATGTGATTGCTACGAGAGTAGTCCGAACGGGCTCAGCAGTCTTGATGAGCGCATATGGGAGTCGGGAAGTTGGAACAAGGTTTGGGAGGTTTCATTCGGCGCATTTGTATATTTGGAGTTTTGGGTACTACCCGCCCCACGCGGTTGATATCAAACTTGAAGTTTTCCAATCAGTTATGTCGTAGATGTGTGATTTTGATACTGAATAACTTCATAGCGGTACGGTTTTCGCTCTTGAGGTTAGCTCGACTGTCAAGATTACGCCGCGCAAGGGGGATGCGTGGGCGCTGAGTAGAGAACCCATTCCCTTGATCAGACGGTCTGTCTTTATGCCACCCGACGAGGTTCCGATGTTTGTCGAAATGAATAAACTTGGCCACGAGAAGAATTCCGGTGAGATTTTTAGGCCGGATTAAGCTATGATAAAAACAATCCATATACTCGAAACCATGGCGATGCATATTGTTAGACAAAGTTGATGGTAACTTTGCTTTCTATCGAACCGGTATTGTGAACACACTTCGTAATGTCATGGCGGGATTTCGATCCCTTGGAGATTTGTGAGGGTCAATGGTCGGTAGGCTGGACCGATCCTGTTTCTCTCACGGTGGTTCCTTTTTGGTCTTATAGCGTACATTTTTCTAGTCAACTAGAGATTCGACACCTTCTCGCCACTAACCATAGTAGGGTGTATATAGTTTCTTGTATAAATAAACATTGTGTGGAATGGCAGGGCTACTATTCCTCAAATATGCAACGAAGCTAGCCGCCTATCGCCGATATATCGGTTATGTCTCAGCTTCGGATGCCTAGTCTTGTGGTGCAGTGAACCTATGGAGGGTTCTGGCTGCGGCACACCAGGGCTCCCTGTCGCTCTAATCTGTCTTGACTGCCGGTTCCATGGGCCTGCGCTATTGTTGGAAGCTAGGTATTAATGAAAATCATCACATCGGTTGTGGGTAACTGGGGTCGGCAAGCAGCTAGAACTGACTAGGGCCCTTCCTCCGGCTAGCTGTTGGACTATTTTGCCTTTGGGCTGGTCTCATTTCCTGCCAATCGGGATTCCTCTATAATAAGTATGGTTCACATAGCATGTGGCGTATGGAATAAATCCCGAGCCTCCTTCCGAAGCCACGTCTGGTCGGGTCGGGCATGTAGAGACTTGGTTCCCCGCCACCCGATGCGGCACAGCCGATACATCCGAGTGGCCTTCCCTGAGGCTGCGATGACTTGGCCATGCGGGGATTGTTTCCTTACCCCGTATTACCCCGCAAGCTTCTGTGGCGCTCACCCCACTAGTGATTTGCTGCCGATGGTGAGATTTCGCCCCAACGTCGGTCCCCGCCTTCCGAACGTTCTGTTGACTTGCTTAGCGTCCATACGTCAAGCCGTAGTTCATGTCCCGCTGGCCGGTGAGCATTGTTACTATATTTGATCCCCCAACTTCCGCCTAGCCTCCTCTCACGTCGCGCGTCTTCATACATTTTACGTACCACTGAGCAACACAGCGGAGGATCCAAAACCAATACTCCAGTCCGCCTTTGCCAGACAACATGGACGCAAAGATTGATCACGTCGATGTTCTCATTATGGGTGCGGGGCCCGCGGGGCTGATGATGGCCGTGTGGTTGGCGAAATGTGGTGTCAAGACTGGTATCGTTAATAAGAGAGGAACCAAGGTTCGTTTCCTTCCCCTACAGGTCGATCAACACGAGCTTACGATAAGTCGTTTCTAGATTTTCAACGGTCCGGCAGACGGCCTGCAATGTCGTACTTTGGAGATCTTCGATTGCTTCGGATTTGGTCACAAGGCATGGATCGAGGTAAACCACATGCTGGAGATCTGTCTCTGGAACCCCGACGAGAAGGGCGTTATCCGCCGCTCCTCGCGTATCCCGGACACCATTCCCGGCATCAGCCGTTTCCAGCAGGTCGTGGTTCACCAGGGCCGGATTGAGCGGTGGTTCCTCGATGCAATTAACCAGTTCAGCGGCGGGGAGATCACAGTCAAGAGGGGTGTCATGCCCACCAGCCTGAAGATCGACTAGAGCCTTGTTGAAAGCCAAGATGATTACCCGATCACGGTCCAACTGCGACACCTTTCTCAGAAGGAGACAACCGCCGCACAGACTGCTACGTTCTCCAACGGCACCATTGTGCAGGACGGACTGTTCCGTAGCAACCTAGCGTCCGACGACACCGCCGACCTACTGAGGACAGCCGAACTCGACCAGAAGGCCGATTCCGTGGAGGTGGTCAAGGCTAAGTATATAGTCGGAGCGGGCGGCGCTCATTCATGGGTTCGCAGGGAACTTGGACTCGTACTTGAGGGCGAGTCTACAGACTATATTTGGGGGTGCTCGACATGGTGCCAATCACGGATTTGCTGAAAGACCCCGGCAAAATTACCATTTAGTCTATTGCTTCACACCAACGAAAGTGGAGACACCCTACGGACACGAGGCACCGACGAGCATTCAAACTAGAGAGTTAGAGATGGTTGCGGTTAGGACCTTGCTTAACCCGTGAGTGGCCCCTACGCGCATTATTCTTCTGGACGCGAATGGTAAAGAAAGTACGGACGGATGTCCGGAGTAGATAGTGGGAGTGATGAGAGGACGATGTTTGCGTTACAATGGTTGAAGTTGTCTCCTGAAAATGGAAGGGGCGGGTTGGCGCTTGCCTTGGGCCCGTCTCAATTACCATGGTCGGATGCGTACAACCTGAGGGCAACCACGTTCGTTTTCTTCTGTGGGGTGCTCCATTAAGGCCACGTCGTAAGGTCAAAGAAGATACTGTCTCGGATATGCCCCTTTGACAAGCTCGGACAATCGGTCTCGCTCGCAAGTGCCCATTAACGGGTCACATGCAGGTCTCTAGTTGTGACTTCCAAAGAGGGCTTGGTCAGCTTCGATTCACCTCCTGTATTCCATGTTTATTGGTGACCTTTGATTACCGAGAATGTGTTAATGGGGGCTTATATATTATCTTTTCGCGTCCGTGGATCTTTTTTAGTAGTTACGCTTCAAACCGTACGGAGGAGGTTTTCTTCGTAATGGACTTTACAATCCCTACTAACACGACAAAAATGTCTGGTCCATGTGTATTCTTTTTCCAGATCACCGTTTTGGGGAGGAGACTTTGTTAATCCTACACTGAATCCATACGCGTCCCTTGGGCCCTTGGGCCATGCAGAATCGTACCTCTCCGTGCACAGAATGACAATGGGACCCCTTATAAAAGGATCTTGGTTGCGCCCGACGGCTTGAGCCGAATTCCTAGCAGCGATACTTAGATAAGAGCTCCTCCCTGACTATGAGGTTTCGCAAGTCCCTCATCACCTGTTTTAGCAGACAACTTAAAGCGTCAAGAGACCGAAAAGATTAAATCTGACCTTCTCCAAAATCCTCATCTGAGCCTTGCATCATGGCTGAAGTCGAAGTCACAGCCCCAGTCAACCACTGCCGTTGGGTAATGGTAAATAACAACGACGGCTCGAAGCGCAGGATGAAGGTATTCGACTGCCACAGTGTAGCCTGTCGGTACTCAGTCGACTATAGCATGCAGTCGTGCCGCTGCTTGTAAGTTGTTGGACGTCTCGTGGTTGATGGCGCGTACTGTCTAATACTTGGTATATAGCACGGGACGGCCCAGTAGGGCGGTGGGTTGTAAACATGTTGAGAATTTGATGGGAAGCTTGGTGAGAAGTAGGGACAAGTTTTGTTATCTCGCGGCGATTGATAGAGACTGCTCTAGGAGCTAGGGTATTGGTGCTTGGATGCGATCCAAACTAAGAACGGAAAACACTCCCTCACTCAAACTTACGGAATCTGATCTTGAATCGTCCCCGGTCTGAGAAAGTCATTCCTAGTCTCAGACTTTCTCCCCCCCCTCCAGCACCCACTTATCCCTGCCATGTCCCCTTCAAAAGCTTCTTCCTAACATGCCTGCACGGGTCAGTCAAACTCAACTACGACGAAAATCTCGATGTCCATCATGATACTAGTCGTGTTGACCCCGTTGCGCGAAGCCGAACTCGCCATAGTAATAAGCCGGAAAGCTGGGAAGAGGACGAGACGACAGAATACTGACACCTCGGGGAAAAGGTGAATGGCTGCATGGCGTTTAGAGACTACGGCATAATAACAGTGTCTTACGAGCCCGGGAAGCAAAAGTGGTCAAATACATGATAAATATGCGTTCAAAGTAAAATACAACGAAAGGTAAAGTCCCCCTAGTAGGCAACAGGCCAGTCCGAGTCGTAACGGAGGAGGTTGATGCCCAAAAGCGAATTTCCGGCATCGGTGTAGTAGTGGTACACAAGCACGTCGGCATCCGCGTCGGTGAAGACAGCATTGTGCCCAGGCCCGTGAATCGCCCCGTGGCTCGCCATGATCTCGGTACCGCCGCCAGCCATCATGTCCGTCCCGTCGCGATCGACGTACGGGCCCGTGATGCTGGTGGACCGGCCGACCATGACGCGGTACGTGCTCTCCGCGCCGCTGCAGCACTTGTCGAAGGAGACCCAGAGGTAGTAGTAGTCGCCGCGGCGGGTGATGAAGGGAGCCTCGATGGCACCGCCGGCGTTGGGGCGGGAGGCGAGGGAGATGAGGTCGGTGCCGGAGCGGAGGCCGGTGGCCGGGTCCAGGGGGATCATCTTGATGCCGGACCAGAAGGAGCCAAAGGGGAGCCACCAGCTTCCATCTGCGTCGACAATCAGGTTGGCGTCGATGGCGTTGAAGTCGTCCGACTCCGAGGACTCGATCACGATGCCGTGGTCGGTCCACGAGCCCGACTCGGCCGTGGGGCTCGTGGCGAGGAAGATGGCCGAGTTGCGGGACCCGAACGACGAGGCGGAGTAGTACATGTAGAACTGCCCGTTGTGGAAGGAGATGTCTGGCGCCCAGAGGTTGGGGTCGCCGTTCGTGTACTGCGACGTCCAGGGGGCGCCGTCAGGGAAGGCGACGCCGACGTCGCGCCACGCGGTGCGGTCGGTGGACGTCTTGAGGCCGACGTTCGGGGCGGTGACCGCCATGATGTACGTGCCGTCCGCCGTCTTGACCACGGTCGGATCGTGGACGCCGGTGTCGCCTGAGACCGGGCCCGGGTCCGGGTATTGTGCGTTGATGCCCGGCACAAGGGACACGACGGCGAGCGCGCCGCCGATAAGTTGTTTCCACGTGGGCATCATGTTGAGTGTAGGATCCGCGGTCGTTTTTTCCCCCGGATTTCTGTGCTGAAGGAGTTTGCGCAGTCTGAACTTGGTACTTCGAGACACTGCGGCGTACCTTCACTTATATATACTATATATGTAGTTGGACACATCGTCGCGGCAATTGAGTGGAGGTGCGTTCCTTGGCGTTTCCCCTCGAATTTCGTATGCAACGTGGATGCGGGCCGTGGCAACCCCAAGCGCGCCACGGAATAATTACCTACCATGGAGATTTCCCGTCCAGGTTGGCTTGGCGCAAGGGGGCAAATGCGATTGGGCCTGGGAGCATCGGGCTTCACCCGCGAACAGCGGCAAGGGGTCGCAGGAAGCGGTGGCCGGGTCCCGTCTCCATCGTTGCTCGCAAAACGCGCAACTGCTTCTGTTCTGGAAACTGTCCTGGAACCTGGACTATGGCACTCTCGCTCCCCAAGATACCAGCGAGCGTCGGCACTGCTATTCGACCATCTCACGCGCCCCGAGGACGTGCGCCCTCTTCCTCTCCGCCCCACGGGCCCACCGTCGGCTTATACCGGCGCACCTTTCCCCATGTGGATGGCAATTACCGCTGCATGGTGCTTTGAGGAATAAGTGCCGGAGGTGAGCCGAAAGGAATCGATATGCGGCCCAATGAGGCGCGGCCGGTTTACGTCACGCGGCAATTGTCAAGATGCGGGCGAATCATCATAACGTGTGTGCCGAAACAAAAACCCGGGGTTAGAAGAGGCTTCAACGAACCTATAAACGTCAGAGACACGGGCTAGCCGGGATGGAATGCGGGAAATCCGTGTTGTTAGATAATCGGGTCCCAGATAAATAGGGTAGCTCGACACGACCCGTTTTAGCGCTCCACTAATACGAGATACCGGTGCGGGCCACTGGGCCAGGGTCTTGCGTGGTGTTTCGCAAGGCGTCCCTGCCAAGACTAATCTCGGAGTCCGGGTATCATTCAGTGCCGCCGGCGCCATGAGCTTGGTCCCGTTCTGCCCTGGCGCTAGGAGGTGTGGTGTGTTTGGGGCCTTGACACCTATTGGCCACGTGGGGATACGAAACCTTCCGCGTCTCATGATAAATCACGTGATCATTCAACTCGAGCGTCGCAACATTTCTCCCTCCTGCGGTCCAAAAGGCAGTGCCCATAGTGCCGGGTACCATTTGTTGCGCCCGTCCTACAATCTCCCGACGTGATGATCAAAAAGTTGTCGCAACCTGAAGGTGTAATACTCGGGCTCTCATCCATTAGTGCGGGCAGGTCTTTTTAGAAAGGGACTATGCTGGAGACCAAGAAGGAAACAAAGCTCGCCTGGCACGGGCATTGCGCTAAATGTGTCGCTCGTCCCCTCTGTCCATCGTTCAAAGCCTAGTTTGCTAGCCGCCTATCGCGTGGGGGCGATCCCACACTGTCCTCGACGCCCTCCAATACTTTACTATGGCTTCTGGGCGTAAACCGACCAACTAGAGTTTAAAATCCTCAGTCCGATGTTTTGCTTTTCCTTGTTCAGAATTAGGGTCACTTACACTCGAAGATAGGCGTGAATGTTCGTGTTCTTCACGTCATTGCGCACGCCCGCAAGGAGAACCTCCACCTCCTCTTTGGACCAGCCGAGGCCGTTCTCGCTAGTAGGCCGCGTGAAAATGGCCAGGGTCCATGCGCTGATCCCGCTGAGGTAGTTGTCCATGCCCCAGATGCCTGTTTTTTTTTGTTTGTTTTCATCAGCCACTGCTAAGAAAGGGTGTCTTGGGGCAAATGGCGTGCAATAGTTTCGACGGATCGGGGAAGCTCAGTGGGCTAGAGGACGAGGGCTTTTGGAGTAGGGACGCCTCACCGAGCTGTTTGTATTTCTTGTCCCGGGGCCAGCGGTTTTGCGGCCACTTCTCGCGGATAACATGGATGTTGGTGAAGCCCGCATCGGCGAGCTGCTTTTCGTAGTGGAGGGCTGAGTCCAAGGGTCGCCCGTTACCGCGGAACGCCTCGTTTATCAAGACCGACCATCGCTTCAGGGGGGAGTCCTCTGGCAGGGTATCGTCATCGGACAGTGCTGGATATATGACGTCCTGGAGTTCGATAAAGCCCCCGGGGTTGAGATTACTACGACGCATGAGCACCGGTAGGAATGTATGGGCAAGGAAAACGCACTCGTAGCTCTGTCTGAAGAATCTAGGCATATCTTTGAGGGAGCCCGTGATCATGCGCGCAAAGACGAAATCGAAGGGCAAAGAGAATTCCCAGTCGTCTTCGGCGTCGTCAATGAGGAAGCCCAGGTTTGGCGGAACGCTATATATGAGTTAGTAGGAAAGGAACTAAGGTCCATCGGGCAAGCTCACAAAGCAGGCTGAATGGGGCTGAGGTCGGTGCCGGTAACCTGTACGACGTCAGTATGTTCTTCGATCGGGGCGTTGGTCAGCCATACATGTGAATCGGGGTGGTCGTCGGCTAGTGGGGGATTTAGCATGTCGTCTTCACTTTCGGAAGGGGAATTTGGGAAATACCAAACTCGACGCTCCAGATACCAGTTCCACAACCGACATCTAGAACTCGGGCTGATTGCTTAGCAATTGGGGCACAGTAGAGCTTGCCGTCCCATGTCAGGTGGAAAATGGTGTGTTGAATATCTAAATAATAGTCTTCAGGTTAGGTAGGCCGCTGTGGCACACGACCCGTCACAGAGTACATGTGGGTGGCAGAGGATCGTAAGTATTGACTCACCAAGGCGCTCATTTTCAAGCTAATTCATGGCTCAAAGAAGAGAATTAGCACCCGAGCCGACGGTTCGTGGGATAAGGGGGATAGGGGGGATGAGTTCGTACGTCGTCGTTGGGGACGACGTATGCTAAGGTGGAATGTTAGCGATGAATAGTGTTTCGGGCTCGCAAACGAGGCGTAGAAGGGGTAAACGGCCGAGAAGCTCACCTCCATCCTTGTAAGAGTGATACGTCCGCCCGTTCTCAGTGCGGTACCGAAGGATGCTGGACTTGAGTGATGTTGTATCGCTCTCGGCACCCTACCGGCATCCGATAATCAGCAATGGCCCAGAAATGAAGCCTGGTATCAGATGAACCAACCACGGCAATCCCCAAGTCGTCCTCTTCAGGGTTCTGGTGAACAAGATGGCGAGGACCCGGGTTAGCTTGCTGTCTTGAGCGTAATACTATCCGCTCTATCCGGGGACAGTTTCAGGGCGTTACCTCGTCGGCATAGAGCGGTACGTTATCGTCGCTCGGGATTGGTGGGGCGGGAGGGGGAGATTCCGCCACGGGGAGAGGTGATGGGGAGGACTGGGGCCCTGCGGGAGGCGACGGCACTTTCGCTGTGTCACCCATTGTTGCTGAAAGAGATTATTCTGCAGGCTGACTGGAATGATCGTGTTATAATTGTCCCTTGTGTGCTGAGTTACGTCTGGGATCGGGGTAAAAGAGAGAAAAAAGGAGAGCTGGAAAAGGAGAGCTGTTGGTTCCAAAGTTCAGAACAGAAAAGAAAGGGCTGCTCGGGAGGAGACGGGAAACAGGGGTCATATCCTGTGGACACAATCCAACCCTGGTGCGGCCCGCCTGCAGCGGACGCATGTTGACTTTCCCGCCGCCAATCATCCGTAGGGACGGTGATTCTGGGTGGTATTGGGATCATGATGACATTCTTGGCGCATTTGCTCGCGCTTTTCACTACCACCCACCCCGCCCGCATTTATGACAGGTCGTAAGTTTGAGGCATCCTCCCAACACAAATTCCGCTGTCTTTTCGGTGACGTTCTGCCCTGACGAGCAATGAGACTTACAGTAGCGCGCGAAAAGTAGAATTCTTAACCCTTATAACCACTTAAAGTTCCGATACAACTTGCTTTATGGTTGAAGTTAGTTTCCCATCCCAGCATAACGTCACTGCAACAAGCATTACAGGGAGGGTATATTCCAACTGACGGACTCTGATAGGCTTAAAAACAGGTAGCTGCGACTAGAGACAAGTTGAGATGGTAGGAGAAAGCGAAGCCTGGAATTCCTATCTCGCCTAACCAGTTTATAGGTCGGTAATCAAAGCCAGAACTCACCACACGAGGTTAATCCATCATTGTTTTCAATTTACACCAAGCCTACGGTATTATACCGACAGGTAACCGCCAATTGCATGGTATACACAGTTTGACAGTGACGCAGCGTTTTCAGCCTGGTGGCTTATTCTAGCAGCCCAAAGAACCGCAGGGTGAGTTCGGCATTCACCGGAGCCGTGTGGCCAACACCCTCCCCGAAGTATGCTACCAATTGAGAGCCATCGCCATAAACCATCTTCGTGTACTCCGCAGACGGCTCACCAGACACCTCCTCCGAGAGCTCAACGCCGTGGACGGCAGACCACTGCTTCACCGCCTCTGAGGCACATTGAGGGACGACCAGGGTATCCGCGTTTCCGTGCCAGATCTGCATGCGAGGTCGGCGACCGTCGTAGTCTGGGTACGAGTTGTAGACGAAGTTCGCCCATTCGTCGGGGGTGTGTTCCAGGCCCTGGGCACATGTCTGATTACTCTCCATAGGCGTTGAGCCAGGCGAGCCAGCAGAGCATGCGTGCGCCGTTCCAGAATAGGCGGACCCCGCCTCGAAGACATCTGGGTACGAGCCGGCTAGGACGTTGGTCATCATGGCGCCCGAGGAGCTCCCCATAGCGTAAACCCGCTCAGGGTCGCCGTTGTACTCGGACAGGGCGTAGTTGACCATGTTGGTAATCCCGAGTGCGTCGCCCCCTTGGCCATGGGTCAAACTGTCTGGGTTGTGGACGTCCCAGCAGTTCAACTGGTTCGGGGTTCCGGCATAGATGAGGACGAATCCGAACTCGTCTGCGTAGCTTGTCAAATCGGGGTTGGCTTCGAACCACGATGGGGCTGCGCCGCCGCATCCGTGCATCTGCAGGATCGGAGTTAGCACTGCTAATATCGCATGTACATCCTGTAGCACGGTTTCAAGGGGCATATTGCGTAGTGTAACTCACGTTGACAATGATCGCAGGCTGGTCTGCCAGAGTATCAGGGACATACTCATACATCTCGATATTTGTCGGATTTTCGCCGAAGTCGGAAACTGCTCGGAGCTCAGCTGCCATCGCTCCGGCGCCCGCCATGGCACCGAGTAGCAGGCGAGGTGTCGTAGTGAGCATTGTCATTAGAGTTGAAAGAGCATGTAGGGGTGATAATGGGAAGGGCTTCGCATCTAATGTCATTGCGTGGAGCGGAGAGGCTGCTCTTTATAGATGTAGATGCGAAATCTGGTTGGCCCACTCCGGACTGGGATGAGAAAACCGGGGCCCATTGTTTCGGTTTGAGCCGGCCGACGTACCTTGTCAACACGCCATGAAGCGTAACTACTCCATACGCAGATAAAAGAGTAGAGCCGATGCGCAACGGCCTCATGGTGGTCGCTCAGCTGCCGATTCACTAGCCGAGGGCAGTTGCCGCATTTCAAGATTCGAAGTACGGTACTCCGGCTGTTCATCCTACTCAACCGACGAGGCGCGCCAGTCCAAGGCAGGGGAATGACGGGGTTGGCGTGGTAGCCGCAACCCCACGCAATGCGGGGCCCCTCCATCTTAATCTATCCGTGACAGCCTTGGCAAACAAATATCCGGTGCATGAAGATCGAGTAACGGCATTTGCCGCCCATGGATGCCGAGGCTCGTAGAGAACCTTGAGGCTAGAACTGACGACCCCAATCCTCGATCGTATCATGGTTAAAAATGTCTATTAAACCCTCTGAAACTTGGATTCTGGGCTGAGTAGGGTTAGGCGCTTGTCAAAGGATTGGTCAGCACTCACGGGGATAAAAGACAAAGCTAGAGATGCGCGTGGGGTGCAACTACCCCCTCCCAGGTACAACAAGCAGCAGTGTTAGCAAGCAGGGGGACGTCAATGGTGTAAGAAGGCGCTGAAGATGAAGCGGAGTGTACCTTGACTTCTCTGACCCTAAGAGCTCCGGGTTTGTCAATTGGCGTGGCAGTCACCATGGTGATTATTGTCGCGGCGAGAATGACGTTGACGCCAGTAAACTTCATTTTCATGACGTGGGGATCGGTAGGAATGGAGTTCTCGCGGGATACAGTCGAGACAGAAAAGTTGTAGAATGTGTAGGTCGAGACGAATACTGGTTTCATCCACCAAATCTAAGACTCTAAGGCGGGTGATGTCGTAAGCTTTATACCGTCCATCCACTGCCCTCAGATGTACTCCCACGGAAGCTGATGCCAATATCCCTACTCACCAATATAATCCCGTGGTGTTACAAGCATAGAGGGCCGGTTACTAGCCTTCTTATGGTGCTTGAATTCCTAAGTGATATTATATAAATCTTTGCGCGGCGTATATCTTGGACACTCCTTGCCCCTCTATGAAGGTGTCGCGCACGGTTGATATCCGGCACCTAGGGTGGTCTACTATCACAGCCCCGGTCGACGAATAGGGCCCTGGTTCCAAGTCGTCCCTTCTCATTTCTTCTTAAATGATGAAGTTGGAGTTCCATCATCTTCTACCGAGCCAGGGCTGGCATATCCGTCTCGAGATGCGCGTGCTAGTTTCCGGAAAGATCACACCTACTACAGCTAGGCACGCCTCATCATGCATAACAGGTATGTTGATGAGTTCCAAGAGACGCTTAGCCAAAAGCACGGTCGCAGTAATGCACAAGTCGAAATCATCCGACGGTATCTTACTCCGGCTTCTGGCCGGAGATTACATTGAGCTAATGCATCATGGCTCCCTCGGTCCATTAGCAATTGTCTAGCGACCACCACCAACGAGTGTCCATAAATGGAAATGTATACACCAAGTTTGGCTGTCACCTATACCCACCGCGCCATGCCCTGTCAATGAATGGGCACGTTCACATTGCCTACGCAGTAAACTCCCTGGCCTTCTTGGCAGCCGCGGCGCCGAAGACCGGAGGGCCGGGGACGGTGTACTCCTGGGGCGCACTATGATCGTTGATGGCGACCTATTACCCAGTCAGCCTTTTATATCGCCATACGTACTCCTTCACCGGTCGAGGTAGCTTACCGAGATGTTGGGGTCACTGTCAGAGCAGTATCCCGGGATAGCCGCCAGGTAGGACGCGTCGGGGACACCGGTCCCAGAGCCGGAGAGCGTAATCTGCGCGCACTCGGCGTACCACTGAGGGGCGTTGGCCTGGTGGAGAGCAATCAACTCGTGTCGAATGAGGTAGTTCCCCGGCGCCAGGTCAGGAATCGTGCTCGTCCACGCCTTGTTTCCACCCACAAGGCTTGCGATTCCCCAGCCAGAGGGACTCTCGCTGTCAAGGAACACCGACGTGCCGTCCCCAGAGAACCCGCTCTCGTCAATCTTGAACCAGCCGCTCCCCGAGCCGTCGCAGGCGCTGAACTCGCCGTCGCACTTGTACATCCAGACCATGACGGGGCCCTGGGAGTGCGTCCACTGCTGCCAGGTCGCGACGACCTCGTCACCCGGCGCGGCAGTCGCGCTTATGGGTGCGGAGGTGCCGCCGTTGCAGCGGATCTTGGAGTCGGTGCAACTTAGGGTGGGGTTATAGTCGGGCCATTGCCACTGAATGATCTGGGCAGACGGGTCGGGGGAGAAGCCTTGGTAGCTGGGGCTCGTTAATATCTCACGCTGTCGCGGAGGTTCCCCGAGCACAGATGGCTTACCCTGGGTAATCCTGGCCGGCGATGTTGTAGCTCGTGACCGCGCCGTGAGCAGCGGCTCCTATCGCAAAAAGTGCGACGGACTTAAGGGGGGAGGACACCATCATGGTGAATCGTCGGGAATTTTCAGGCGCCCGAAGCGCAAGCGGTGATAGATGTAAGTGTTGTTCAAAGACGCGGTGAATAAGAACGACGGGCAGCCCCCCATATGACGGGGCATGGGCAGCATATCGACAGCTAGTTATACACTTTTTCGCATATCCCCCTGCAGAGTTTCCCGAAGGCATCCATCCATTCGACTCATTTATGCTAAATGAAGTTTGGGGTGATGGTTCCCGTGCTTAAGCATGGAGGCCGGGGATTGGTGAGAAATTCCATTTCCTCGGGCCGCATTTATATGAGATGATAGTGCCCGTCTGAAATTAAATGCCGGCTGCTCAATTACCGGCACGACATGCCGTAATTCCACATTGACTATCCTCCGAGAGCCGAATATAGTACTGCACGGAAGCTAAGCTTCCGTGGGAAGCTTGTAGATAGATGGGATTCTAGCGACGGTTATGCGCGGCACCCGGTCCAAGACAAGGTCACGGTTCAACCTACTTAAATTCCGACTAACATAGTGCTGTCGCGACCAGTAAATCGGTCCAACAGAGCCTATATATTGCGTTGATGATATAAATAGGCGGGTGATGCCAATCGAGTGGCTGTGTTTACGGAAAGAGGGGCAGCGGGAATCGCGGCTGCTGAGGAGCGCAAGCCGAGAGGGGACACTGATACCATTACCTCACTGGCGTAGCTTGCGTTTATTACTCCACCATACTCCAGCCTCGAAAGCTCTCAAGCTACACGTCATAATTCCTGTCTCACGCGCCACAACACACCTCTGTCCCAGTCATTACCTACGCTCCATCTCAATTCCATCCAGCACGCCACATCTCGTTTTCCTTCCTACGGGGGCTTCCAATCGTCCGTCATATACGAGCTCTCGCTGCTCGGCTTCGACAAAGACAAGGAAGCCCCCACTTTGCTTACCATCCACTCAGGCCTCTGCACCTAGTAGCCGTAGAAGTCTATCCATCACGTCTACTTGTTCCGCAGCCCGCGCCGCCCCTCGGGCATAGAAAACCCTAGTCTTACACCTGCGGTATAGCTGAAAGACGTCCCCGCGCTCTAGAAGGAGTTAGACCGCGTATTGAATAGGCAGTTATATTATATCTAGCTACGCTACGTGGTCTCTACGGGTGATTTCGGGAAGCAGGACCCTATGGAGTTTGACGGGGTACCGGAGGCCCTAAGGTGGGTGGATTTCCCCGAGAAGGCACATGCTGCTATAGGCGTTGAGGAGGAGGTCGCCACGTAGACGAAGAAGGTTAAGGTTCAGGGTCAGAAGAACCCGTATTCCCTCATGAATGGCAAAGGCTACACGTAAGCTCGAATTCCCAGTGACTTTCGTGTGGATGACTTGGCTCACATGGTCGTCTAGCCTCACGTCGGATCAGATCGAGGACGCCTATCTGTTCTTCCGCGACGATATCGAGATATATCTACATTGTCTTTCTGCTTACCGGTCCTAGAAAGTAGAAGCGGCCCTCCCCTACCGGGCCTACGAATCCCCTAAACCTGCGACAGTTACCGTCAGAGACTCTTGATACACAACGCCGGGGTGCCTGTGTCTCGGGCCGTACAGCTCAGTCCTCGCCCCCCTTCACGGGACTCCTGTCCACGCCCACCCTACTCTCATACACTACCGCCCTGAGGTAGCTCATGAAATCCGGATACACTTTCTGTCCCTTCGGGCTCCCCCAGCCCTGCACGTTGATGCAGTACTCTATCCCCTCGTACACCGCCCGGCTGCCGTACCGCCTCCCGATCTCCTCCTCGATCCTCCCCTGCTGCTCTTCGCTGACCTTGTCGTACGTCTCCTGCACCTTCCGCCTCGCGGCGTCGACGGTCGCCCCGGGCAATATCCAGACGTAGTCCGTCCCCTGCCCGTCAGGCTCGTAGATCCCGATCCCGCCGCCGTACCTGCACAGCTCCACCTTGAAGCTGTACTCGTAGTCTTTCTCGTCAATGCCGCGGGGGCGCGCGGGCTCAACCTTAAAGTCAGGAAGCAGGGAGAAGCCGTAGTCATCCATGTACTCGTCGTCCTCCAGGAAGATCATGTCGAGCGGCACGAGCCTCATCGCCCGGTCTCCCGGCGCGCTCTTGACGTGCTCGCATCCGTTCGAGATCTTCAAAAGCTCCCTCAGTTGCCCCGGAAGCCACCTGCCCATCTCCTCCTCCTTCGTCCGGATGTCCTCCTCCGTCGCGGGTTCCTTGAAGATGCTCGCCGGCTGCGCCTCCTCCTCCCCACCGAACCAAAACTCGCTGGGATCGAACTCTGGGTCGGACATTGTGTTCCTGTCCAGCTCCTCCAGGAGCTCGCGGATGCTTTTACCCGCGTAGACCTCCCCCGGAAGAACCGGTCCGTTCTCCAGCCTCTTCTCCAGCGTTTCCCGCACGAACACGGTGTAGTCTTGCAGGTCGAAGATTTCCACACCAATGGCCCGCCGCAGCTCGCCGGGCAGGAACCACTTCTCCCAAGCCACAAAGGCGGAGTCGATAAATGCGGCCTGGCGGTTCGCGTTGATCCGTCGGCTCATCATCGCCAGCAGGTCTCGCGCCTCCGCCTCCTTGCCCAGAGCGTCGGCCATGTACGTCAGCGTGGTCAGGGCTGCCGACAGCTTAACCGCCGCGTACCCCGTCGCGGCATTGGCGTGGTCCTTAGACGTGAGCTCCATGGTATACTCGTGGAGCGCGCTAAAGTCATTCTCCGTGATGTTGTCTAGGTCAATCTGTTGGCCGTCGGAGTTGTGGATGTAGCTGAGCGGGAACTTCATCGAGAAGCGCTGCAGCTCCACTACGTCGGACTCTTCGCCCGCGAGGGGGGAGGCTAGGTCGCTTGCGTGATAGAAGAGCGCGATCGAAGTCCCCTGCGCCCACTGGCGCGCTGGCTTTAGGTCGTGCCTGTGCAGCAGCATGAAGATGGCGTGGGCCTCGTCTGCGAGTCCGAGCATGGCCAGGTGCAGAGCTTGACGGTAGCCCTGGCGCCCGACGACGTCAGGCGAGGGCTCGCCGAGGATTTGGTCCTCGTAAAAGCCCTGGAGGAAACCGCGGCCCATGATGTAGGTGTTGGCGCTGTATTAAATGACTTTAATAATGAAGTAAAGTTAAAATGTAGTAAAAAAATTTAAAACTGATGGTGAAGCACTTGAACGGTATAGGAGTTGGAGCTAACCGTAACAGTGGAGGTGTAACAAAAAGCTTGACACAGAAGAGTGAAGACTTTATAATGGGTTGACCATACGGTACGATATACGGAGTACACGGTAGATGTTGCTGCTGCCTGCGTGGGTATCTTCGTGAGGGGATAGATTTAGGCGGTCTGCGCTATTAAAATGGAGAATAGCAAGGCCCACAGTTCATGAGGATCGTGGCTCAGCGTCATCAAACCCCTCACGCTAATAGACTCAGCCTTACAGGCGTCGCTTGTGGGTCAGAGACTAGGTGGTCTGGAATAAAGGGGCTACCCTACGTCCGTCCTGGCGTAAAAGGGGCAAGTCAAAAGATCTCGCTATCGTGTCAGCGCTACGGCGATATCTTCAATGCCCCTTGCCCTGGGCACCCCGCCGCCTTGCAAAGCCGTCTGCCTATTCCAGATGCATCAAGCCGGCCTACGGTGCATAGGAACGCGGTTCAGAATATGCTGTTGCGCGGTTCTACAGGCACAGGTTAGTGTCTGCGGCCTCGCTGGCTATAGATATTGCATATTTTGCCAATAAAGACCGTCGAACAATAGTATATCTCACCCGCCCTGTAAGCTTGGTTATTATTTGTATGCGTGCCTTGCTATGACCTAAAGGAGGAAGGTCCAATTAAATACGGCCTTTGGAGACCCAGAATTGCCTTGACAAAAGGATATTCTCTTAAAATTCATAGCCTACGCAGTCGGCATAAGACTCAATAATTTAAAACGATGAGGTAGTGAAACTAATCCGTCAAGGTAGCGCAGCCCTTAAATCCAGGCCTAATACGTAAAATGGCGCGAACACCGCGAAAGCTAGCATACATATAAATCCATAAGTTCCGTCCCCCTCCCCGAGGCTCGCCGCCGAGGACCGCAGGTGTGGCCGCGAGTAGATCGCCCCTGCGAGAATTGAGTTGAGGTCCTCGTCCAGGGGATTAACCATCTCGCGGTCGGCCTCCCTCACGAGTCGGAAGTTCTCGCCGGGGATTTCGGATCTGCACAGCAAGAGGCGTACCAGCGGGTTGAAGCTGACAAAGTCGCCAAGGGGAGGAGTCTCAGGGAGGACAATTTCTCGGTGGTGAAGGCCCAGATCGCAAAGTCCTGGACGTTGGAGATGAGCATGCGCCAGATCTTGACGCCATTGCGGGCGCCCTTTTCGGGTAGGGCGTGGCCGAGGGCGCGGCTGTTGTAGCCGGAGACCTCCTAGTGGTCATGGCATACGTTAAGAACATGCAGGTTCGTGAGGGCTTCGGTGAGTATTGATTCGTGTAGCAGGGCTTTCTACGTTCGTTAGTCGTTTTTGCTCTCGGGAAGAAATGGCTGCTGGATACAAGATCCAAAAGGTGGAGCAGAGAGAAAGCGAGAAAAGAGGAACTAGACACTCACCATCGGCTCCATCGGCCCGGCGTGCTTAAAAACGTCTACCCTTGAATTCTATAGCACGCGATGCTAAGCACCTTCCTCCAGAAGCAGCCCCGGCACGTCCTCCGCCGACAGCCGCCAGGCCGCCAGTCTCCGCGTCAGCGGGCTTCCCTCGTTGACTACCACCCGCCTCAGTCGTGGGAGCCTCAAGTCCTGCATCAGCACGCCCGTGTTAGGGTCGGGTAAGGCGGCTGCGCTGTTGATTCAGTAGACGCTCAGCTCCTCCAGGTCGGGACAGGTGCGGAGGGCCGCCCCAAGGGTGGCGGTGTCGGCGCTGTGGAACTCTATGCTTTGTAACGAGAGGGTACCATGTGACGGCGGCACCTGCATGGGGGAGACTAAAGTAGGCTAGCCGGGATACTGCTTCAGCTTGAGGTATCTCGGGCCGCGGGCGTTGAGCGCAGAGCAGAGCTCGGGCCTCCGCATCGTCTCCAGAAAGACATTCGTAAGTGTCCGGTTTTCCAGCTTGGTGACGACGACCTTCTGTCTCTCTTTCAGCAAATCGAGGAAGAACGCGGTAAGGTACCCTGGCTTTAAGGACTAATCCCCCCCATCATCACTGTTCACCGTGGAGCTGGAGTTTATCAGTTTGAGACTGACGAGCTGGCCCGCCCTGCTGGCTACGCCACGGCCGCTTCAACACCAGTATCGCGCCTTTCCATTGTGCTGGTCCTGCAGAGCTCATTGAAGCACGACAGATGATAAGATAGTCCACGCCTAGCCAAGTTAATGAATATAAAAAAGCGAATTGGGCTTTTTCTTACGTCGAACTTCACTCTCTGTTACTTATTATGTACGATGTATCTCATCTATTGTATCTTTCCTGTATACGAAACCATACCTTTTAGCAACAAATGGCTTTCGATCCTAGTTGGCAGCCCAACGGATAAGCCACTCTATTTTTGATAACAGGTAATTGTCCAAGCCCATCATGCCCATCCGCAAAGGTTGTTGAGAGGGAGGTTACCAATAATACCGATACCTGCGTCCCTTTTTATCGCTGAACGCAACCTCTGACTCCAATTCCTGCCGCCCCTCCAGCTCCCTGATGAAGCGCCGATTCGAAAATCTAAAGAGGAAGATTTGGATGATAATAGTCGCAATCCACACGGCGCCTAGGGAAATACATGCGATCCACGCCTTGCGGTAGAGAGGAGCATCGCTCTGAGACTGCGGTCAGCCGAACATTCAATGCAACAAGGGTGTATATGTTGCTTACTCCTCTGAAGACTTGATTTCCGTAGGTCCCGCCCAGGTTGGAGCATCCAACTAGATTCAACTGTTAGCGTACGCAGCAGCTATGGGCTGGTGGATATTACTTACTATATACTGCGTAAGCAATCGCGCGTTTCTGAGGGGTCTTGAAGTTGAGAGACAGCCAGGTAACATTGATTGGTTGCCATCCGCTGCGGAGAGACGTTAATAACATCTTCGCCTCTATACCCCATGTTGGAAGAACCTACGGAGATGCCTGCGTGATAATATAGGCCGCGTAGAATGACCAAGACGACTTCGAGGCCACCGGTAAATTCTATATCGAAGAAAAACGGAATGAGACTCTGCTCATATCTACTCAACCTTGGACCCAGGTTGGAGGACGGAGGACTTACATAGAGGGCGACCAGACCCGCAAGCGTCCAGACACCCGCAAATACAATAGCGTAACCAAACCGCTTATACCGATCCACAAAAGACGACAGGATGACGCCGAAGATGGCCCCCGCAATTGGCCCCGGGGCGTTTAGCAGGTTGGCGTTGATGCTGCTGAATCCCAGGGACTGGATTATCGTGGCGCCCCAAGTTGATAAACCGTTAATGGACTGCAGGCCGCTCAAGCATGCGATCAGGTACGGCCAGGTGGCCCAGTGGAACATGACGTCGGTTCTGTTTGCAAACATGTTAGCGACCCAAGTGGCTGTTTAGGGAACAACTAGCCCGTACATATCCTTCCATCTGATTTTCATAGTCGACTCCTGGTTTTTAGTGTTGTCCTTACGAAGGATCCTCGCAGTGAAGACGTCTGCATCGCGCTCTGAGAACCAACCCCGCACTTGTATGAGGCCCCCGAAGAGGTTTCCGGTGTGGTAGGGGGATTTTGGGACTAGGGCGAATGCTAGTATGCCCGTGGCTGTGAAGAGGGGGTTGGGTATTAGCTACATGTCAACGGGCGATTCAGAGGATCAGCTTATAGAATTCTCACCTATCGTTGAGACTCCACAGATGATGAATATCCTACCAGGTTTCCCGTATTAGTTAAAATCAAGGGAAAAGCCGGTATTCCTTCGTCTTGAGAGACACACCATTGCCAACCGTGTATGCCATGCTGGCCCTCTAGCCGGAGCGCCCCGGACGAAATCAGCGAGCCAAAGGCAGCCGCTATGGACGGCCCAAAGAAGAATATGGCCGTGCGCGACGTGAGCTCGCTGTGGGTGTACCACTGCGAGAGCGTGTAAAGGCCTCCCGGGATGAAGCCGCTTTCTGCCAGCCCGAGGAATAGTCGCGCGGCGTACCAGCCGCCGGGGTTGGTGACGAAGCACTGTAGTACTTCGATTAGGCCCCAGACCACGACTTGTGCCGGTATCCAGAGGTGAGGTCCGATGCGGTGGAGGATCACCTGGCAAGGGGAAATTAGTCAATAGCAGATTGGGACAGGGATTATCTTGGTTATTATGGGCGACTCACGTTTGATGGTATTTCAAGCAGAACGATGCCAAGCCATAGGAGCGACACACCTATGTTGGCCTGGTCTCGGGTCATGCCCGTGTCTTCCAGGAAGGTTGATGTGAGGACACCGGAGACATTGGTGCGGTCGATGGCCATCCAGGAGAACATGAGCTAATAATAGTGACTCATGATTAGTACGAAGATATCTTGAATTGACTTCACTGCTGCCCCCATCGATTAATCCGGTGCGCGATCCGGATCCATACGTACAGCAAATATCGGCAGGAAAAGGAAATCGACCTTGCGGACGACTCGCGATTCTTCCGCACGTGTCCAGGTGACAAGGACCTCTCTCCCTTCTTTGACGATGACCTGGTGAAATATGCCATCGTTTAGATCCTCTGGGTCGTGCTCGTCGCTGTCGGAGGGGACGGGTATTATATCGGTGATGTCCTTCTCTTTGAGATGATCCGAAATACTCGGGCTATCGGTATGTGAGTCCTCATCATGGTGGCGCACTTGGTTCGCAGGATCGGTCTCTGTCACGAGCACTGCGGATTCAGGACGTTGGGCTGCCATTTTGTCGTCGGACATGGGTCGTCCCGAACCACACTCAGATGAGGAGCATGCCCGGACGGGGAGGCGAGATAGGCCGCGAAGCGCCTCCAATATATCACCCCGCTGCGACTCCCGGGCAAGTCTATATTCCCGTGGAACCGGGATGCGCTAGGGAAGCGGAATGTGGATAAGCAAGCAATAGTCTCCTACTGCGTGAAGGGAGACGCACGCGAGAGCCGGTAGCCTGATGCCATTTCCATTACCAATGCTTGTGGCCCACGTCGTGGGTATGTGCCAGGTATGGCAGCTATGGTAACATCGGGCCTGGGGTCCAAAAGCGAGGCATTTGCAACACTGTCGCTGTATGTCGCCTTGGGACTAAATATGTCGTGACCGGCATGTGGGGTGTTGTCGGCTCATGAGGACGGAAGAGGTGGACGCTAATAAACTACATTTACAAGGATTATTCTTCGTCACCGATCAAGTTTCTGAAGGAACATTCCTCTTTGAGCGGATTATTCCTTTTGCAGATACAGGATGGCAATCGATGCCGAGTTCACCAGGGCAGGGTCCAGACCTGACGCCATCCGGGCCAAATATGCGCAATCCCATCCCTCCCAGCCAGCGCAGTGTTCCTGGAAATGTAGCAACCCCCACACAATGCCAACGCCGTGGTTCATGCAGGTGGATTATTAACTCACGTCGTACGGCGTTGTATGGGGGTTTTATTCTTTAGGTATATTTAGTGTTATCAGTCCCTACGAGACAGGTAATGCCAAGCTCTGCACCGCGTTTCGAGTCCTGTTGATCACCTACCATGCCGTCGGAAACCCTGTCGCCTCAACCCCTCCCGGCGTATTATATTGGCCATGCTGGGGTGGGCCTTCTTTTCAGTGAGACTGAAAATAACCGTATCGTCCAGAATAACCTGAGGGCTATTGGTGACGAGATTCTGGCGCTATCTCCTCGACCAAAGGCGATTATCTCGCTTAGCGGGCATTTCGAGGCAGGGGAGATCCATGGGCCTCGTGTTATTGAAGGTTCGTCATCAGCGGTGGATGGATGTTGTTTGAGATGGCCAAACTTGTCTGTTTGCTGACGCCCTCGCAGTAAACGTCAAACAGGGAACATATATCCAGGTAAGCGAACTCCGGCCGGTACTCGAACAACATCAGGGACATCAGTTACGGCGTCTAACCGCGACTTCAACTCCTCCAGCACGATTTCGTCAACGACTTCCACGACTCAAAGCCCTTCGTGTACGAGTACGACTGGCCGCACAAGGACGCGCCCGACCTCGCCGTCGATATATGGAAACACCTGACGAAGTCTGGAGTCAAGGCCAAGCGCGTGGAGCGCGGCGTCGATCATGGCGTCTGGGTGCCCTTCAAGATCATGTTCCCGCCGGAGAAGCCTCTCGATATCCCCTTGATACAGGTGTCTACGTACCACGGGTATGACCTAGAGAGCCAGATTCGGCTAGGGGAGATCCTCGCGCCGCTGCGGTAGGTTATTTAGACCGCATATACTGCTTGATAATCATGCTGACGGTCGTTCGTTTGTTAGCCATGAGGGCTACCTCATTCTAGGCTCTGGGATGGCTGTGCATTCGTTCCCTTCCATCGGGGAGATACAGGAGGCGGAAACTGATGAGCGAAGGGAGGCTATTCGAGCAAAGGTTCTCGCGGAGTCGAGGACTTTCGATACGCATGTGAGGAACGCTGTGCAAAAGAAGGATGCCGGAGAGAGGAAGAAGTCGTTGCTCGAGCTTGAATCATTATACGAGTTCAAGCGATCACATCCAACAGTTGAGGTAAGCATGTCCAGCGCGCCCTTCTCCCGATGCCTTCGTTATCAGTAATAGCTCTGTCTATCCATCTACTAACTGTTATCAATCAGCATTTCACTCCGCTCCTCGTAGTAGCTGGCGCAGCGGGGAATGCGGAGGTGGAGCCCCTGGGGGTTGACGTGGTGGAGCCTGGCATGTCATATCTAAACTTGCGATTTATTTAGAAATGAGTGGTCGGCACAAGGGCGCGTAAAAACACGGTTAACCGTAAGGTGTACGCAATATATCCTTTATCGCATTAACCAACCAGCCGTCCCATCAGCCGGCCAGAGTCGTCAGCAACACAATATATAGTCTAAATCTTTCTACGTAGTAACACTGATACTCCTAGCAACGAGCAATTCACAGATTGCCAAAATAGGTACGCCCTCATGATACCAAAAACGACCCATGGAGAAGTAAAGTCGCGCCTGGTCCAGGTGCGGAGCTCCACCGCCACCAGCCAGTCGCGACTCCACAGCTCGACAACGGCGTAGCGAGCTCCACATCCCTGGACAAGGTAGACATAGCGCGTTCCAGTTTAGAGATCAGCGGGCTAACCACGACGTGGATCTTCTCCACCGAGTTGGCGACGCCGCGGAACAATGCCGCCCGGTCCGCGGCTTTTCTTATCTTGACCGGCGTGTCTGTGCATATGACGCGCGAGAAGGCGGCGAAGAGCGGCCATTCCAGAAGCTCCGGTGGTGTCTAGACCTTGGTGAGGAAGTCGGTCGGCGTTCGCAGGCCCATAAGTACCTGGCTCTGCTCCGGGGTTACCGATGGGGCGGCGGGGTCGCAGCAAAGCGGCAGGAGACCATCAGTTTGCGCCCGTCGATCTCTTGCATGTCATCGGTGACCAGACGCTGACGCTAGAAATGGGACTATACGAACAGTCGCCAATTTCATACGTCGCCTATTCACGGAGTAAAGTGTAATTAACCCAAGCTTCTGGCCGGAAGGGGGACCCTAAAGCCGTTACCGGCCCTCTCGCGGGCGTGGTTAGCGGCCTTTATTCCACGTGTGCCAGCCTGCGTTGATTCAAAGGTCCTCAGGTATCTATCTCCCTTAAGCCTCTATTGTCTCTAGCCAAAGTTGTGCATCGGGACTTACGGCAATGGACGAGTCAAGATGTTATTTAGGTCATTCTACTATGTCACAATAGCAGAGCACGCGTGGTATGATTGATATGTCGTCTTGTGCGGACGTTTCAGAAGACAACGAGCGCGAACCACGTTCGAAGGAATGGGATGCAAAGGATATCGGAGGCCAGGACGGACCTGAACCAATTAGACGGCGCGCCACCGGACACAACACAGCGGCATTCGACCAAAGCAGCTTCCAAGCCCGCCCCGAAATTCCCGCACCTGTATCGCGGCCCTCTCCATAGCAAACATGGACCACCTCCCCCACCCAGCAGACCCCTTTGAACCGTTGAAAATCCTTCATTTCAACGGGCCGGCCTATACACCCCCGTTCAACACGTTTCCGTCTCGCCACGATTGGGACGCTCGCGGCGGCTTGCGGACGGATGACCCCGCGCGCTTCCTTGGCCTCGCGCAGAGCTGGGCGTTCTTCGGTCTGGTCCACGATTTTCTGAATAGCGCGGGAGTTGGGGTTCAGAATGGGGGTGGGATTTTGGATGACTTTTTATGCGATGAGCGCGGATACTGTCTCGAGGAGCCGGACGGCCTTGTTGAAGGATGGGAAGGTGACGAGACACTGAGATACACGGAGCATGGTGGGACGCAGGCCCCTAGACGGTTCTGGCAGGGTTCTGTCACAAACTCAAGTGAGAGGGGATTTGTGACAACGAAGCGCCTTTGGTGGCACCTCCACGGTGCGATCCGGGCTCTAGGGGAGAAGCCAGTCGCCGAGGCGGAGCAAGTCACGACCCAGCTGGAGAAGCGCCTCTCGGAAGCATATAACCTCGTCCACAAGCTCGAGCACGACCTTCCGACTCATGTGGTCCATACTCACGACGACCCAAGCCCCCAAGTCGCCTTTGAAGAACAGTGCCTCGCCCTCTGCCTCTCTATCCACGCTCTGCGACACGCGCTCATACAGGCGCGCCTTACGCTTGAGAAAGGGCACGGCATGGAGGGCGCACACGGGAGCACGCTGCTAGCGCGCAGGATGGCGAGGCAGGGGTGGTGTCCCTACCAGGCGGAGTGGGTTGCTAAAAACTTTGGTCCGCTCTCGGGGTACTACATTGCACTCTTGGGGCCGAGGCCCACGCCGTTGCAGTGCCATATTTCCTGCGACGGTCGGAAATGCTCGCTGCTGCAGATTGACGAGGCAAGTTACGCGACTGGGCATAGACCGGGGTGCGGTGAGGGGTGTGAGATGGTCGCGCCGTGTGTGAAGGAGATTTGCGCTATTCTCGAGGACGGGGGCGTGCCCATCCTAGTAGTCCGTTGCGACGAGAATGGGGGTCTGGGTGCATCCCTGGACGTCCGCGTGGAGCGCTGTGCCCCCGGTCGCGAGTTCTACGCTGTATCGCACGTATGGTCCGACGGGATGGGGAACCCCCGCGCGAACGCGCTGCCGACATGCCAGCTATCCATGCTTGTGTCGACAGCCCTCGAAGCCCGAAGAGCCAAGATCACGCCCACTGACGGCGATTCAAAGGAAAAGGAAGACCCCGAGATAGCGATCTGGATGGACACCCTCTGCGTGCCGCTGGTCCCAAAGGCCAGGAAGCTCGCGATTCAGCGCATGAAGCTCACCTACTCTCTCGCCGCCCGCGTCCTCGTCTTTGACGCGGCGCTCCAGCAGTGCAGTCTACAAGGCGCGTCGAGTCTTGAGCAGGGCTACAGGGTCCTCTCGTGTAACTGGCAGCGCCGCCTCTGGACGCTCCAGGAGGCGGTTTTCGCGCCGAAGCTCTCCTTCAGGTTCGCGGACGGGATCCTCTTCTTCGAGGACTTGCCGATGCACTCGATGGAAGAGGAAATGCAAGGCCCGCCCCCTGATATTGCGACGCTGGAGATGCGGATGGCGCTGCGGTATTTCTGTTCGGGGGCGTATAGAGCCGAGGTGAACGCCGAGGTCGTGAACCAGACGGCCAGGGTCGACCGCCTTATAGAGACGGTCACGCACTTCTGCCACCGCACGACCTCGAGGATGTCGGACGAGGCCATCTGCCTCGCCACGCTCCTGGACGCCGATGTAGGTGCCATCCTTGACACGCCCGCGCCAGAGCGTCTCCGCCGTGTGTTGGAGCACCAGCGCGGCTTCTCCCCCAGCGTCATCTTCCTGCACGGGCCGAAGATGCAGGAGGAGCCGTGGCGCTGGGCGCCCGCGAGCCTCATGTACCCCTGGAACTCCATTCAGCGGCACTGCTTCACGCCGCTGGCACTTATGGGCGCTGGGTCCGGGGCCACCATGAAGCTGGCTACGGTGACGTCGGAGGGCCTCCTCCTGGACCTGCCGGGGATTATTGTGTGTGCGCCTGACAGGGGCGTCGTTTCGGGAACGCACTTCTTTGTGGTGGATCGCGCCGACGGGGGAAACCTGCTCTCCGTGTCCACGATACCCGAGGATGGCAGCGACTCTGGGGGCGTGCCACCGACCCTCACCTTTGAGCGTGAGGGCAACACCGAGACGGGGAACATAATAGAACAGGGTCGGGAAGCCGAGGCGACGCACACGATACTGTTGGTAAGCTTCATGAACAAGGCAATGGTAGGGTATAAGCAGCTGGCGCCGAGTCGGCTTGTCGGGCTGGTCGTCTCGGGGCTGGAGCAGACGACAATGGAGATTGGGGGCCAGCAGACCGAGGTCCTCACGGGGCGCTGCGAGGCGCGGGTGAATGTCGTGGAGGTGAAGAATCAGCCTCACCTTTTGGAGAAGCATGGGAAGAAGGTGTTTGATGAAGAGGGAAATGTGAAGGGGATTAGCATAGGAGACTCCGCTTTGAGGGGTCAAGTTGTCCAGGACCGATTGCTAAAGATGTGTATTAGGTAGGCTGAGCGAGTTTACCTGAGGGTATTAGCGTGTTTGTCAGTGTGCGGACATCTTGAGTCCCGGCCGCCTCATTTCAACTACAGTTTTATGTGCTCACTATTCAAACTTCCATCTCATAATTTTAAGGGTGCCAATACCAGAATACACTATTATCTACCCACCTTAAAAAACAAGGAAGTTATACGTAAAACTCCAAGGCGAAGGTCGTGACTGTTGGGCGGCGACTGGGCCAAGGATCTGGCAAGCATATTCAATGGCGCCTCCTGCTAACTGTTAGCAGCGGTCTACGGTAAGCATCTTTCGTCCGGATCCAGCAAGACTAGGATAATGGAAGCACATGCTTTTGTACTTTACGTGACGAGAGCTGAGCTATGTGATCAAATACTGGTAGAAGATCTACCAAGCAGGTGCCTCTAACGGCATCTAGACGTGCAGGACGATTAAACCTCGATGTTACAGTGGAACGCCCCCACGCCAGGTCCTGCAGCACGTGCGCCACAGCACGGGCTGAAGCTGAAGCCAACGGGGGCTGAGTCGTATAAGCACCAGCAGGCTCGAGTCGCAAATCTCGTCAGATTCCCCCAAAATCCACAACCCAGCCTTCTTGCAGAAAATGCGCGCATGGCCCCCTCCCTCTCGACGCTCGTCCCCCGCGGCGCCACCTTTGACGCGTCCGTTCCGGCGGGCGAATTTAGGGCCCAGTGGGTCACGCCGGCCGATGTCTTTAGCGTGCTGCTCATCCTCGGCGGCGACGTCGTGGCGCGCGCGATTGCGCAGCTGGCCGGGTCCGGCGTAGCCCCCGTGGCCTTTTCGTTTGGTATTACGGCCCCGTCTCCTACCTCCCCCTTCCCTCACCCCTAGTAATGAGGTCGAGTCGCGAATCCTCGCCGTCGGTGTGGCCTTCCGGCTAACCCCGCCAGGATGGGTCGCCTACTCCATCGCGGCCCTCGTCTCCGCGGTCGGCGAGAACAGGCTGATGCCCCCCGACCCGGACTGCCGCTGCAAGGTCATCGGTGGAAAGACGGGCCACGCGCGCGACAACTCGAGCTGGATACTCGGCCGGAT
Source organism: Scopulariopsis brevicaulis (assembly GCA_017657125.1). Classification (NCBI taxonomy): domain Eukaryota; kingdom Fungi; phylum Ascomycota; class Sordariomycetes; order Microascales; family Microascaceae; genus Scopulariopsis; species Scopulariopsis brevicaulis. The sequence continues at coordinate 132,873 of JAGFNX010000280.1, forward strand.
CGTGCGGGACATTGGGTACTGGACGGACGGCAGGGTGCGGGAGAAGGTCAACGAGGTTCTAGAGGAGAAGTTCGTGAAGATGAAGAAGAAGGATGCCGGTGCGGCGAAGCCCCTTATTGCGGGGCTGGTCGTGTCGGTCTACGAGCCCAGCACGACGATCCCCGCGGGGACCGTCGCGCGCGACGCCTCCTTCTGGGTCGGGCTCCCGACTATCGCCCTGCAGCTAGCCGTCGCGAGCATCGCGTGCGGCGTCTACGGTGATTGGGGCACCCTCCTAATTACCTTATCCGGAACAGCCCTCTCCCTCGCAACGGGGCTCCTCCCGCAGTGGAAGAGGGAAAAGTGGGCGTGCCGCCGCGGCGCGAGGCATGATTACATCCTCACCCGCAGCAACGGCTCGCAGCACGCCATCCTTGTAAGGGGGAACGGCCGAGGCTTGAACCTCGAGGATTTGGGATCCGGGCAGGTCAACACGGTCGCGGCGGCGGGGCTCGCTACCCGCGCTACGCTAGGCGTACTGGCCGCGCTGTGGATCCTCCTGCTGATTACTGCGGCGGGGCTACAGCGGCAGACGTGGTTCCTACTCGCCGTGGGTGCAATCGGGATTTTGCACAACGTGTACGTCGCCGGCGCGCCGCGGCGACCAGAGAGCTTCGGAGTGCCGCTGGACTTCGTCGAGGTCCTCGGCAGCGCGAGCGTGATGGGCGCGCTGCAGGAGGTCGAGGTGCGCTATGCCGGCGTGGGGAGGGCGATGCTGCAGGAGTTCTTCCCCGGGCCGATCCCCGAGGCGGAGGAGAGGTGGTGGGCGGAGCGGAGGGTCGGCGCCAAGGAAGGGGATGCGGATGCTGGGGTGGGGGGTCCCGAAGCCGAAGCCGAGAGGTAGGTGTCCGCGGGGGCGGTGAAAGGATTTCTGGGTGGCGACTTGCATGGCGGTTTGCAGATTGCTTCTTATGGCAGGGAATCTTAGGGCAGAGTATTAGGGTTCTGTCGCCGAGTCTATCCTGCGTGTACCGGTCGTATTTATGCTAGATCGGGTATTACAGGCTCCACGAGCGATATTCAGACAATCCTCTAGGTGAGAAGACAACAGTGTAAGTGGAAACGAGCCTAAAGACCTGAAGGTCGGAGAAAGCGGCGACCGACGCGAAGTACACGCCATCCGCATCCGGTATAGCGCCACCGTTGACAGGGCGTAGTCTACATGATTACCCAAGACATGGACCCCGGTCGCGGGCACCGGGTCTCGGCGGCGGGGTCGTCGGCTTTGAAAAATTTCCTCCCCACTCACGCTCTCCAACCTCCCACTTACAACACGGCGAAACAACCCTGAGGGACAATGGACTGTGAGCGAGCTACGACGACCGTTTCTGAGGGCACGCCTCTACTCGGGCATTTTCCCGAGTACGACGGCGAGTTCAAAGACGGGGATTTGATTCTTGAATTCGACCCCAAGGGCGACAGGGAGAATCCGAGGGAGTGGCCGTCGAGCTTTAAGTGGGCGATTGTCCTGCTGCTCGCCTGCATGGCCTTCACGGTGTAGGCTTCACCCTAATCCATTGCCCATCGTTCTTCACCCTTACGTTCCCAATCTCTTGGAATGAGACATTCGCTAAACATGTCACAGAACCTTTACCTGCATCTCAGTCGTCCCCATCGCCACACAGATCGTGACGGACCTCGACGCCGGCCGCCCCAGCTCAACCGGCAGCGCCCTCCTCGTGACGATCTGGGAGCTAGGCGAGGCCGCGGGGCCCCTCTTCATCGCGCCCCTATCAGAGGTCTACGGGCGCTACCCCGTCATGAACACCGCCAACCTCCTCTTCATCTCCGCCATTGCCTTTGCGTCGGTCTGCACCAGCACGCCGCTGTTCGTCGCGAGCCGCGCGCTGACGGGGTTGTGTGTGGCGGTAAATGTGCTTAACCCGGCTATTATCGGGGACATGTTTGTGTCGGAGGAGAGGGGGTCGCCGATGAGCGCTGTGATGCTCGCGCCGCTGATCGGCGGGGCGATCGGGCCCGCGATCGGAGGTGCCATCGCTGAGACCGTCGGGTGGCGGGTTGTGCTCTACATCTCCGTCGGTCTCGCTAGCGCCTGCGAGGTGCTGTTCCTGTGCTATTTCCAGGAGACGTACAAAGTGGCCATTCTCCGGCGGAGGGCTGCGAAGCTATGGAAGGGTCCTGAGATGCCCCGCCATATGGCGTCGCCCGAGATGAATATCCGCAAGCTGTATCACTTGGCGTCGAGGCCCCTCGGAATGCTCTTTGGGTCCGGGATTCTCTTTTCCCTGGCCATGTTCGGCTCCGTGTCGTTTAGCTACTTTTACGTCATGTCCGTCTCGCTGCCAGATATACTCCAGGACATATACGGCTTCTCGCCCGCGCAGACTGGCGCGGCGTTCATCGCTCTGAGTAAGCTCCCACCGAGCCCAGCCTGTCTCATCATGTCGGTAACAGCTATTGACTAAACCCCTAGGCATCGGCTCCGTCAGCGCCGTCGGCATCTGCAACGCCACCCTCGATAGAATCTACCTCCACCTCCGCGGCACACGCGACCCAAGCGAAGCCCGCCCCGAGCATCGCCTACCCTTGGCCATCGTCGCCGGTCTACTTCTCCCAATCGGCATCTCGCTCTACGGCTGGATGGCCGAATGGCGCCTGTCAGTATGGCTCTTCCTGACCGGCGCAGCCATGATCGACGGCGCGACCCTCCTCGTCATGATTCCCCTGTCGGCGTACGTCGTCGATGCGTGCGGCGTCTACTCCGCGTCCGCCATGACGGGCATCATCGTGACGCGGTGCCTGATGGGGACGTTCCTGCCGCTGGGCGAGGGTCCGCTCACGGAGAGCTTCGGGTACGGGTGGGGCATGACCTTTTTCGGGCTCCTGAGCCTCTGCCTTGCGCCGATCCCGCTGCTGGTGATGCGATATGGCGAGAAGTGGCGGCGGGGGTCCGAGGTTCTGCAGGGAATGTGATATGAATAATGATCTGGACGTATAAAAGGAGGAGCGTATAAAAGCAGGAGCGTATAAAAGGAGAATGATTTATGATATGGAAATGCTCTTTTTCTAGACTAGTTTAGCCTAAAATTTACTGGGCGAGCGCGCGGGAGTTGTGAATGCAAGCAACCGCGACCGAGATAGAACCAGAATTATGGAGACGACGTACTCTGCTCCGAAGTCGCAATGGCGCGGTACGTTGATCGTATCGGGTAATTGGGTAATTAAACACGGCCCCAGGTCACGCGATCCAGCCCCCCGAATTCCCCGGAGCCCGGATGCGCCCGCGCGTCAATGGCCGATTCTATTTCGCGAACTCCTTAAATTTAAACGCGACGCCCAATTGTTTAGTCTTTGACATCTTGAACTCACAAATGCAAAAATGGCCAGCTACTGGTTCCTCTTCGGAGGCGCAGCCCTCGTCGCCCTCCTCACCTTTGGGATCCCGCTCTTCCTAGCGGAGTACTTCCCCTGGCGCAGCCTCCGCGACCAGCGCATCGGGAGACCCACCGTCACCACCGAGTCGTACAAGGGGCGGACCGTCCTCATCACGGGCGCCAACGGCGCCTTCGGGTCCCGGGCTGCCAAGATCTTCGCGCGCCGGAATGTCGGGAGGCTTGTTCTTGTCGACGTTAGGGATTGTGGGGGTGTCAAGGACGAGATCTTGGCAGAGCTGGGTGAGAAGGACCTGTCTAAGCCTGAGATTTTGGTCTGGCAGGTGGACTTGATGTCGTTTGATGGGTGTCGTGAGGTGGGGAAGAAGGCGCAGGAGCTCGAAAACCTTGACCACGTACTCTTGACGGCGGGCATACTCTCGTTTAACCGCCGCGAGTCGCCCGAGGGCTGGGAAACTTGTGAGTCTAGCCTGGACGCGTCTACCGCTTGCACGAAACCGTTTACTGATCCCGATCCAGCAATCCAAGTCAACTTCCTCTCCACAGCCCTAATCGCCCTACTCCTCCTCCCGTGCCTTAGGTCCTCCCCGTCAAACCCGTCCCCTCCCGTCCTCACCTTTGTCACAACCTTTAGCGTCTACCCCGCCTCCTTCACAATGTCCGTCCCCAAGACGGGCTCCTACCTCAAGCGCCTCAGCAACAACAAGGACGGCCTCGAGCAGGCGCACCAGTACGGCCGATCCAAGGGGCTGCTGCTGTACTTTGCTCGTGAGCTCGCGGCGCGGACGGAGGCGGCTGGGAGGAGGGTGACGGTCAATAGCGCGGACCCGGCGTCCGCGTGGACGCCACTCACGAACCCCACGCACGAGCAGCTGATTCCGAGGCTGATTATGAACTTTGGCGCGAGGGACCCCTCCATCTGCGCCACGGCGCTTGTTAACGGGGTTTCGGCGGGCGAGGAAGGGCACGGGAAGATTATGCAAGATTTCGCGACTGCGTCGTAAGTTTTGAGCATCAACAGGTGATAGGGATGTTTGAATGAGCGTTGCTAATGGCTGTCACAGATACCCGCCCTTCATGGAGAGGAAGAGTGGTCACGTCGCGCAGCAGTGCGTCTGGGAGGAGACGAGGAGTGAGTTTGAGGGCAAGGCCCCGGAGGTCAAGTCTGTGTATGAGATGCTGGATACAAAGTCGGATATGTAAATAGGACTCCAGCAATGGTAGCATTTTCAGCATCTACCGTGGCCCCCCTCCAGGCGCGTCTGCGAGTCTCACGATGCAATCCAATCCCGGTTAAGCACAGACTAGGTAATGACGAGGAATAGGTGACGGTAATGGGCTACTTTAGAGGATATCGGGGCGTCAGTGGTGGTAGGCCGTTGACGTTGAAAGCTATTTTGATGATGATGTAATTCGTGTAAAAATGGCGAAGGCTTATTATGCCTTAGAGAATCTAACAGCTCTTTAATTAGTAAAAGCCAAAGCCTAGTTTATTATAGAAAGCTTACCGTCGAGGGGATGCCTATCAAATAAGCCCTCAAACAAGTTGTAGAGCCACTCGAGAGGAGGGGCTTGAGTGATATTTTGATTTCTATCTTGACAATAGGCCAACTCAAACGCTTTTGCCTCCCTGGCAATGACAACGGATTTCTTGTCTAGCGTAGAATTTCTATTCACGACAGCCACCAACTCGCCAATTCGACAGGCATCTCAGCGGCCTCGGCGTCGCTCATTGGCCCATCGGTAGCCAGAACTGTCTAAAGGCCATCCCTGAGAGCATCTTGGGCTTGGCGACACGGAACTCTGTCAGCACACGAAAGGCTTCTTGCATGGTAGACCAGCATTCACCGATTTGATGTCCTCCTTGCGACAAGGCAACGCTCGTTGTCGAAACAGCAGTTCGTACAGGGGCTTTCTCTTTGAGATATCACAGCGAACTTTGCGTGCACGACAGAGTAGTCATGCCTTGCTGGCTCTCTTGCGAGTTCTTCTCGGGGTCTCCTTGTGATAATCTTGCCTTGAGAGCCTATCTGCTTGAGCAGCGGCTGGATCCATTCCGGCGAGGAGAGCTCGTTTCGCTCTGGATAGAGTGATATCCGTCCGGATATTGTAATTTTGTGATCTGGGGTGAATAAGATGGATGAGGTTGAAGGAACAGACATAAGAGTTGTGGGTTCAAACGAGCGGGATTTTATCATCCCCATATGGACAACGGATGCATCTAGCCCTGCCAAATTCTGGGTATTGATCGATTACCCTGTTACTCCAGACGCAAAGATGATAAGATCTATTAGCTACTACTACAACAAACCTGAACGGGGTACGCAAGAGATTTTGTTGAATTATCCCGGTTGCGGGCTCGGCAACTCTCTAATTTTAGGTTTGGCAAAAACAGAATTGACGCACAAGTTCTCCAATCTTGGAGTCCTAACTCACCGTCCTTGTGTACCCTTGAATCCATGGACTCTTTTCCTGGTTTCCTAGATTAATAAGGGATTGTTCAAAACCATAGAGAGACACATCGAGGTTTTTGGAGATATCGTAGTTCCCAGAACAAATTTCGCAGTTTACATCGACCACATGTGCTTAGGATTCGTTGATATTCCGATTATGATGCCTTCCGGAGTGACTTCGACACCGAGTTCGGCGTGTGGTGGGACTGATCTGAGAAATCGGAGTCCTAACTCTCGGAACGGACCAAGCCAATGTCTCCCGCAGACTGTAATTGTGCGACCGAACACGAGCCTGGGATATGAACGTAAGGCTTGCCATGTGTGGGTCTTGTCGACAGTTGAAGCTTACATGCCCTATTCCTCACCTGCAGCTCATAGGACGAGAAACCGCTCGTCATCCATCGCGGAATTCTTACTCCACAGGGTAGTAAAGTACTGTAGTATTCCGAGTCAAGGTTCCCCGCAAACCACGCGCCTGAATGCCGCAAGTGGCATAATTTCCCCGCTTGTTTGGCATTAATCTCATGATCACCTTGTGGGGCTTGCAGTGTCTATTTTCTGCGTGCCTCGGCTCTCGTCTTGTAGTAAGTATTCTGTCTGGTACGTAAGAGCAGACACGAAGACAACCTCGGACTCCAGAAGTTTAGGGATTATTTAAACTAGCAAGGTAGCGTCCGACCATTTTTCTACGGCAGAATTTTCATGATATACCATCCGCACTCGATGGAGAAACTAAACCGAACTCTAAACAACTACATCGCCGTTGGCGATGACACCAAGGGAAAGGTTCTTGGTGCGTCATTCATTGTTAGCAACAAGGATGGTCTGTAAGCACCCACATGCAGAGCTATGGAGCACGATTGCTAACAGTAATTTAGGCATTTTGTATCAAGGAGCGGCAGGCCGAATAGGAAAAGCTGTGGACTCGCCATCATTCAGTTCCGTATCGTCGGGTTGGATTGCGTCGCTAACTAAGATCGTCACCGCCACGAGCTTGATGCAAATCGTTGAGAGGGGTTTGATACAGCTGGATGACGATGTCCGTTCGTTGGTGCCTGAGCTGGCCAACGCGCAAATTCTCCGAGGGTTCGATGACGACAAGCCCATTCTGGAGAGCAATGTTAACCCAATTACACTTCGGTAAGCCACACCGAATGGATACCTTCCCTTCTGGTGCTGACAGAGAGTTATGCTAGGCAGCTCCTCTGCCACACGAGCGGAATGGGCTACGATGCAGTTGACCCAGATCTTCAGAAATGGTCGCGATTCACGGGACGGACTGCAGGTACACTGGACCAGACGCGCGAGGGATGGAATACGCCGCTGAGATTCCGACCTGGTGAGTCATGGCAATACGGCAGCAGTATAGACTGGGCAGGTCAAGTACTCGAAAAGGTCACCGGCCAAAGCCTGGGCGAGTACATGTCGGACAATGTTTTTAAGCCGCTAGGCATGAGCGACACGGCGTTTCGCCGCGAAATGACCGTAGAGAAAGCCGCTGGCCGTATCATTGAGTGTACCTACCGAAATTCCGACGGAACACTTACTCCGGGCCCTCTCCCAGTGTCGGAGGATCCTCCACTGGATAGCGGTGGCTCGGGGCTCTTCTCAACAGCCCAGGACTATGGAAAATTCCTACAGGCAGTTGTTGCCGCTAGTGAGGGCCAGAGTACGCTTCTGTGCAAGGAATCTGTCGACGAGATGTTTAGACCACAATTCAACGAAGCTCAGAGTCAGATGCTGCAGACAATTCTGCGAGATATCGTCCCCTTTCCGGGCGATACACCAATGAACCATGGGATCAGCGGTGCCATCAACACGGCAGATGTGGAGGGGAAACGAAAAAGGGGAACGTTGACTTGGGGTGGAATGAGCAATTCTCAATGGGTCAGTTATTCCGCTTTTACGCCTGCCATCGCTTAGATGCCTTCGTTGACACTTACCTAGTGGATCGACCGCGAAGCTGGGATAGCTGCTGTGCTCTTCGTTAACCTTTTCCTCCGGATGACGAGTCTGTCAAGAAGCTTTATAATGAGCTCGAGCAAGTAGTATATGGAGATCTACTTCCTAGCTCCTGAAATTCTGGCATAGAAACACGCTTCTCTTTAGTACAGGACCGTAGCCATGACAATTGAGAGTTTCCATTTAGCTAAGGGTCCCCAGTATCGACATGTGGAAGAGCAATATATACCAAACCCCGTTTACCCCAATTCGGGATCAAGGAATCGTAAGGGCAGAAGGATTTCACCCCTGGCGGAGGGGCTTGCAGTTCTGATTCCAAAGATAGGAGAGAATATGAAAGAGGAAGAAGAGAGATCTGAATGTACTTGCGACCTCCAGATACACAGCTGACAGAAAACTAAGCATACTCCCTACTCATCCACCAGACTGAGCTCCTGCCACCCATAAGCACAGCCCTATCTATCATTCTCAAATCAGTTAGTCTAGGATTGATTTAATTTATATAGTAAATTTCAGGTATTGCCCGAGTATAGGGATAAGGACTAATTTATAGACTAAAGTTAAATTAATCCTTATCGTTTCATACGTCGAACCCGGCGAAATTAGTATTATAAGAACCGTAATACGCTAGAGTATATATACGCTAAAGATGTGCATCGTACAAGCTAGAGCACGGAGTATATGAAATTATTTATACGTGAGAGATTTAGAAGTCGTCTGAATATAAACTAGTTATATAATACGTATGAGCTGTAGTCTTTTTAATCGGCATAGCTTATCTCGATATAGCTATAAGCAAATGTAATAGATGTTAGAGAGATTATAATACGCACTTAATTAATGCAGAGAGATATACCCTAGTATCCATTAGCAGGAGAGACGGGCTGCTATGTATTAGAGCTCTACATCTCGTTTGCGCTTCCTTTGGTAAAACAGCCTCGATCTTTAGGCGAGAAGGGTATTTTTATGGCTCCGAAACACACACACATATAAGGAAAACTTAATTGAATATCCAAACCTCCATCTCCTGCAGAGGTCACTAATCACGTTCACAGCGCCCGGGGGGCCGGCTGTTCCATAACCCAGAAAGTACTTACGATGATGGACGCATGCGAAATGCTTTCCTCCACATCCACGAGAAACGACGCTAGGGCAGGAGGGAGATCAGTCTCTCCATGTAGTTGTTTTGGGTTTTTGCTTTTGACCGTGGGGGGGAGGTTTCGGGTGTGGGGGATGTGGGGGATGGGGGGCTCCGGCGACCTCTGCGGGGTGATGTGGGGTTGAAGAGCTCGATGCGCAAGCTTTGACTGTTAGCACAAGGACCTATGACAGAAAATCCGAAGGTCGGCACAGCCCGATCTCTTCGAACCTATGTCTCGAGAACTTCGTGTGTTTTGTTCCTGTCTTCAGCGTTGCCTGGAAGTGCCTTAGGTTATGAACTGTTCTCCAAGGCTAATGTTCTGGGGCACTTCGCAACGGCTTCACGACTTTCGAGTTGTGCCCAGTGTTGCACCTATCTTCGCTTCTCTTCTAGTAGTCCTTTGGCAAATAAACACAGCCCGGGGTGTTTGCCATGTGTAGGCTTGCATGACCCGACGATCGCATTCAACTGCTATACAAAACAGGCCGAGACGAACTACTTGACGCAATGCGCGAACACCAACGTTTCCATGCTGAAAAAGACAATCTGACATGGCCCAAAAAATCGCTGTCTTCCCTCGTTCAATTAGGAGCTACCCCCAGCTTTCAAGTGTCGTTGTGCAAGGGCGTTCAACTACATCCCCGAAGATGCCTGTACTTTTGCGACCAGATCCATTGCTTCGCAGATGCCAATAACCCGTTACGATCAAGAGTATCCTAGTACAGTGTACAGAAGTATTCAGGAGTACATTCCAAGCGGCCACCCAGGGAAACGGCAAATGTACCTTGAGCTGCTCGACGTCATCCTCGCCCGGCATTATCAAGCAGCACGATATAAATGCTGAGGGCTGGGTGTGCTGGGTGTCAGCCAGATACCTAGCTTCGTCACGACACCCAGGCTACTCTAGAGGAATAGCCCGTCGATAGACGGCCAGTAAGTAAACTTTGAAAGGAAAGTCGACGGTGAGTTGGAGATGCCAAACTGCCCGGTTCAGACCGGGTCGCCGTCTGCGAGCATAACCTCCAATCTTGCGGTGCACTGGTGATGATTCAAGTTGGCTCCGAACCCCGTTCCTCGGTCAACCGTCTGGTCAACCCCAAACTTCGCGAAAACTGTTGTACACGTGTACTTGTATTCTGTTCGCCCTGATTAACGCGCCTCTCTTTTTCCGACTGTGGTCCAGCCTCTCCCATCCAAGCCAAGGAAATTATGTAAAGCATCGAGAGCCAATCAGCGACCGCAGTGGCCCACGGACTCGGTTGCCAGCAACGATTCGGCCCCACAATTCGCCGGATCACCGCTCCATCGCGGATCCCGCAGACTCCTGATAACCCCACCCACGTGCTTGATCCACCAGGTCCTATAAGCGGCGACTTCACAGACATCTTTCGTGGTAAGCCCGCGCACGTTTTTAATTCTTAAATCCTATAAACGGCCTGTCACAGGTTGCTCCTACTTGGTGTCCCCCACCGTGGGCTCTAGGCACGCTTATAGTGATAACTCCTCGCACGTGTTTGGTCTCAAATTAAGATAAGTGACCTGTCAGCCAGGGATCACCGCATCGTTCCTTTTCCTTCATCGGACGAAAGATGCCTTTTTTCTGTCTTATTACTCCGTAGATTCCTATATGTAGTGATAGACTCTCGCACGCGCTAAGTCCTCCAGGTACTACAGGAGACCTATAACTGGGCGATCACCGCATCGTCCTCTTTCTTTTTCCGCTGAAACATGCTTCCCTTCGATACTCTTATAGTATTACCCCCGCGCACGTGTTAAATTCTCGAGGTCCAATGCGGCCTGGCTCTACCCTGTTCCGTCCTCTGCCGTGGCATCCGGGACCCCTGTCGTGATAACTATGCACGTGTTAGATCCGCTAGATACGATAAGCGGCCTGTCCGTGGGGGCTCAATGCATTGTCTCCTTTTCCCTCTCCTCTCTTAGACAGCAAGGTCGACGGAGACGGCATTTTGCGAATGCAGATCATTTCAGAATAACCGGGACGGAGAAGGTTGAGCGCAAGATAGTGCGTTTAAGACTGGGTATAAGAGTCGCTTGAAGCGTCCGTGTGTAAACCCCTTTTTGAGTCCACTGCTCGATACACCGTTTGTCCATAAGCAGTTATCCTACCTTCGTCATGCTCTTCCAAAAGGTCCTAGCGTCCGTCGGCCTGGCGGCCCCTGTCGCCACGGCCGCGGAGCTCCCCCTACGACTCGTCACCTTTAATATCCGCGGGGCAACCACGAACCCTGTGGAGGGTGAGGAATACTGGGAAGTCCGCAGGCCTCTCGTCGCCAACACGCTATCTAGGGCCGTCTCTGACGCGGCTGGCTCGACCTTAATCGGCATGCAGGAGGTCCACCACAGACAGCTAGTGGACCTTAAGGGCGATCTCGGTGAGGGCTGGTCGCATGTCGGCGTCGGCCGCGATGACGGCAACGAGGGCGGCGACTACTCGCCGATTCTATATGACAGCAACACTTTCGCGCTAGTCTATAACGAGACTAAGTGGCTCTCGGACACGCCTGACAAGCCGTCGTTTGGGTGGGGTGCGACTAACCGGCGCACCATGTCGATAGCCGTCTTCGAACATGACGAGACGAAGCAGCGCTTTATCGCGGCGAACACACACCTCGATCATGCGGTTCCTGAGGCGCGTGTAGGCGGCCTAAGGATCATTATCGACCGGCTACGGGCAACACAGGAGGAGTTCGGTCCGCTTTCGGTAGCGCTGACGGGCGACTTCAACTCCGAGCCTGGCCAGGACTCGCACAACGAGATGGAGGTGATTGGGTACTTGGGCGACCTATATGAGCTAGCGGAGAGCCGGGAGGGCCCCGACGAGACGTTTACCGGGTTCGCGCCGGAAGACAGGCATAAGAGGATCGACTACATCTACGTTGGTCCGGAGGGGGATAATGAGTGGGAGATAGGAACGTACGAGGTGCTGGATAATCTTGTGGACGGCGTACTTGCCAGCGACCATCGGGCTGTTGTCGGGGATCTTACGCTGCAGTATTAAGATCTTGACCGTGGCACTGAGACGGTGACTAGCTGTAAGCCACGCAGCAATTATGCGATTACGACGGAAAGAAAACGATGATGTTCAAATTTTATAAGTACTTGATGAATTTTATAAAATACTAATATACCTTGAATAATTTGTACATCTTGTCTTTCGATACAGCTGTCTTATATATGTATTGTAATCCCTACAATGTTATTCTCCCCGTCGGCCTTAATTCGACTATTCCTGAGAAAGATGTGGGTTGTTAACACATTCAATATTAAAATGATCCCAGCGAGGGTGCTTCAGTGTCTTGAGGTAATAATGTAGTGACTATTATAGTTCATTGGCGCTCTCTAGCGACCAGGCACCCCATGAAGTGCTCAGTCATAGGTCCACCACATACTAAACCTATAACCTTCCCATCAAAAGCGTTATCCTTTATTTCGACTCCAGTCCTTAAAGAAAAAGACGCCCCCCTCATGCCATACATCAATATGTTGGTTGAACCTTTTAGCCATATCTGCCCTCACATCCAGTGATCTGATAACTTCAGCTGCAAGGAGACCTTATGCACTTGAGGTACGATTTGGATTGCTGACAATCCGCTAGAAGCATCCTTTTCCCGGAGATCTCAATCTTCAGATCCTACTAGGCTGAATGAAGCAAAGGCCCCTTTAATGGGCGCAATGAGTGTAATCCCTTGATATCAGTCCATCTTCATTTGTTGAGAATACCAGAGCCGTGATCAAGAACAAACAAGAAGTTTCATATATCATTATAGGTTATATTCCTTGAGACTAAGTCAGCCAGTAAAAATATCTCTCTTATTCTCCAACGTCGTGCCAAATACCGCCGGAATCTGCGGGCCCTCCAACTCCACGAAGTAGCCCGTTGAACAGTGGTTGATGTAATCTACGACCGTCTGATTGAGCCTCTGGATATATTTAACTTATCTGGCAGCGCCAGGCTTTATTGAATGGGAGTGGGAAGCGCTGAAGGGGCCGCCGCAGTCGTCAACACTCGCTTACATCGGTCACGCTCGTGTCGTGGCCAGCCATACCGGTGACGAAGGAGACTTGTGACGGGCAGCATTGGGTCATTTTGCAGAAGTGCTTCTCGAACGTGGTCCCCTATTCTATGAAGTGCTTCTGGACGGCGGGTTGATAGTCGACCGACTTCAGGTTCTTGTCCTGGTCATCCGTAATGATCAGCACAAAGTTGGGCTGCTTTCCCGGGCTGCATTGGTGACGTAGAGACCCTGGCCGCTAGAGCGAGTCAGAAGAAGACGAGATGTATAAGGCGGACCATGATGAACATGCGTAGTAAGCTCCGGGATCTTTAGAAACCGAGCGCAGAATGAACAGATGGGTCATCCCATGCAGCCTCTCTTATAGTCGACATATAATTAGCATCACACATATTCCGGTGAGTCGGCTATAGATCTAAATCTCCATTTTGAGCCCCGGGAAAATGCGGTGCGTGACATACCCGCTCAGTCCCCGGAGTCGATTTACGCTATAGCTCAAGGTGCCTACTCCCCCGCTCACAGGTACCGCGAGGGGGATTATAGGAAAATTAGGAGTAAATTGTTGCGTGTCATTCTATGCTCTAGCTCAGCAGAGCCGGTGCTATCAACCTGGGCAGTCATGACGGCGACGAGGAAAGTGCAGAGGCAAAAAGTGCGTTGGCGGCCGTCCTTGTTCTTCTACCAGAGAACGGCTAATAAAATGTGGGGAAAGAATACAGTACGGGGAAAGACTGTGGGGTAATTATTGTCGCACATATACATCATTCCGCACCTTGTTCTCTATAACGTTAAAACCGACGTAAATTCTAGCTGACTCGATCGCGACAACGTGTAGAGAACAATCCAGAGCCTACCGAATAGCTACTAATGATGTTGAATTCCCAATGTTAAATATACGAACACGATCTTGCGTAACAGTCTGTGAACGATGGCTAGTAAGGACGTCTTGTCAAAGGCTTAAGGAGATACCTGGCGTGTTCACCCTCCAAAGACTCCCCGATTTTGTCCTTTCGCATCTAGTGTATACGCATACCTGCTTTCCAAATATATCTTGAGATGGTAGTTCTACTGAGTGGCTAGCTGCTTTTATGTGTGATTCAATGCGCACTCTTTGTCTAACACCTTCATGTTTGGGAATCGCCCAAGGGCCGGGGCAGCCAAATCTGCCTCCGGAAGGGTCGGTTCTGAACTTGCCCCACTAAGATAAATCCAGATGCTGTACTCCATACGCACGGGATGACCAATTTACTCTCCAATAATAGTGGCCCCTTTGTCCTAAGATGGTCTAGGGATTAGCATCACAATGTGGGGTATCTAGGATCACAGACACATCCCCCACAAGCATCCGGGGTCATGATATCGCCCGACAGACGCTTTGACCTCATGGACGGAACAATCCCAACTCGTCGGTAGATAGCCCTACTGGTATCAGACAGCATATAGCAGATTGAGTATTACGAGTTAAGTGGAACCCTAATCAACGATCCTCCGAAACCTCAATTCTGTATTCATTATGGCGTGTGGGGAAATGTGGGGAGGTGTGTCTACCTGGTTCATTTTCAGAGGGAAATGGTGAGAAGGCGGGGAGCCGAAATGCCGAGCCCTATTTTGTCAGGGTTGCTATTGATCCGTCTTCTCCGGCCCAGAAATTATATCCTGGTGTCTTATATCTAACCTTGGCCCCGCGTTGAGCGATGCATGTCTTTGGATCAGGTCTTAAGTCTAGTCCTCCTACATATAGCCTGAAGGCGAGAATCAACTCAAGCCGCTCACAAGTACAACCAAAGCCGCCTTCCTTTCCTACACGATAGCTGTTTTTTCAATTGATCAATCAACCCGCTACTCAATTCTTATTTCAACATACCTACCAAAGCCTAGATCAAGATGTCACTAGGCACAAAGCATGACTGCGACTACGACTCGAACCCTCGGGAGAATAAAGAACTCGCCGGTTCTCTCAGGGGTAAACACATCATCATCGCCGGCGCCGGTCGAGGCATCGGTCGCGCGACAGCCGAGTTCTTCGCACACACGGCAGCCTCGTCCCTAGGTCTCATGGCTCTCGAACTCGACGAGGTGGAGGAAACAGCCCGCCTTTGCAAAGCCATAAACCCAACCCTCGCAGTGCGAACAGCCGCGTTCGACGTCACCGATTTCCCCGCCGTGCAGACGTTCGTGGACGAGACAGCCCAGGAGTTTGGCGGTATCGATGTCGTATTCATGAACGCTGGCCGACCTCCGCAGTTTTTGCCGTTGCATGAGTCTGACCCGAAAGTATGGTGGGACACATTGGCCGTCTCTCTACAAGGGTCATTTAACTTCGCGCGCGCCGCTGTGCCGCTTATGCGGCAATCATCCAGCGGGGGCACGTTGATCTTCACGTCAAGCTCCGGCGCGTACATGACCGCCGGTATGAGCAGCTATACGACCGCTAAGCTTGGTGTTAGTAGGCTCGCGGAGGTCCTGCACCATGAGAACAGAGATGCCGGGATTAAGACGTTCAGTATTCACCCGGGTGTGATCAAAACGAGGTTCTACTCGGACTTCGCAGATGCGGCAGAAGGGAAGAACAAGGGCGACGGGAAGAGCTACGTCACCACAGACCTGCCTGGTGAGAAGAAGTCGGCCGAGACAGCGGTCAGTCTCCTAAAAGATATCCCCTCAGACACCCCGCAGATGCCGGCAGGCATGGTGGTAGTGTTAGCTAGTGGGAAGCTGGACTTTTTGTCGGGAAGATTTGTAGATTCGACTAAGAGGGTAGATGAATATCTTGCGGACCGAGATAGAATCTGGAAGGAGGATGCTTATAGATTTAAGCTCGTGATTGGATCGGATCATTCCCTGCCGGAGTGGAAGGAATAGTCTAAGCTTAACAGAGATTCTCCCCGCAGATAAGTATGGGGGGAAATATTGAAGCTCACACTATCATACTATATTACTTATTATATCAAAGTTATCAACGACACAGAGACATGTGGCAACGGCAGATGGCAAGAAACGACAGATCCTCTGCAGGCGCGTGATTTGTTTATAATGGTTACTTCGTTCTTGGACTTGAGTCCATCGCTCGTCAGTCGTTTCACATCCACGCTGTTTCAAAGGGTTATAGACAAACCGGGGAGTGTATTCCAACAACTGTCGGGTGATCCGACAGCACTCTAACTTGAGTTCTTTTAAGCATCGACGACATCGTGTGAACACAACACACCATTATAATCAGGGCGCGGCTGCTAGCTTTTGGATACGATTTGGGAGGCATGTTGGATTCACAGACGCTCAGGATATTACGCATTATGATACCATCCAAAAGACGTAAAGATCAGTCCTTCGTGGCTGTACCATTCCTAGCAGTGTAGAGGGACAGGACAAGAAACGAATTGCAGGATGGTGATTTAATGTACTAGGTTAAGACTACAGCGCCTCCGTGGACACAATCCGCCCGGATCGGGCTCGTAGAGCATTCGCTTGACGGTGGACAGAGACATCGCGTAGTCGAGCCTAACAGCACAGCGCCATGGGAAAAATTGTCTACATGTTTTTGCTCTGGCGTAGGCGAGCAGTCCCACGTTCGTTACCAAAGAAACTCACTTATATCCAATCACCGACGGCTATCTATCTTTTGGACAAGTGTTATGTGAAATACCGCGAGCATAGCAAAAGGCAAGGTCAATCTGGATTTGTAGAAGCTCAGCTATAGGACCTGACATGCAAACAGATATGGCCCCTAAAATACATTATACTTTGCGAAGAAATTATTCATGCGCTGAGCGACGTCTTCCTCGTTTGTCTCTAGTGCAAAGTGCCCTCCGTCCAACCACTGCAGATCCAGTTTCTCCACGTCCCGTTTATATTCTTCAGCACCCGCGGGGATGAATATGGTGTCGTGCTTGCCCCAGATCGCGAGCACGGGAACGCCAGAAGTGCGGAAGTACTCTTGAAACTTAGGATAAAGGGCGACGTTGGACTTGTAGTCGTAGAAGAGGTCGAGCTGAATCTCCGCGTTCCCAGGGCGGTCCATCAGCGCCTGGTCGAGGTGGTAGGTCTCGGGCGGGATGGCGGACGGGTCGGGAGCGCCGTGGGTATACTGCCACTTTGTGGCGTCCAGTGTCGTGGCACCGCGGAGCGCCTCGCGGTCATCGGCGCCGCCGAACGCCCAGTACTTCATGATAGGCTCCCAGAAGGCGGAGCCGAAGCCCTCGGAGTATGCGTTTCCGTTTTGCGTGATGATGGCCGCTACGGCCTCCGGGCGCTTCAGCGCGAAGCGGAGACCGACTGGGGCACCGTAGTCGAAGATGTAGATTGCGAAGCGCTTTAAGTTCAGGGCGTCCACGAAGGAGGAGAAGGTCTTGGCCAGGTTGGCAAAGGTGTACTCGTAGTTGCGGGACCCCGGGACCTCGGTGAAGCCGAAGCCGGGGAGGTCCGGGCTGATGACACGATATTTGGTCGCGAGGCGGGAGATCAGGTTGCGGAACATGTGGGAGGAAGAGGGGTAGCCGTGGAGGAGGAGGACGGTTGGGGCGTCTTCTCGTCCGGCGTGGCGGTAGAAGACGTTTACACCGTCGGCCTCGACCGTTGCGAGGTGTGTCTTTTCCATGGTGACCTGAGATGTAAGTTAGATGTAGTGAGCATATCACACGAGATGAAGCGGGGTGGTTAAAAGATCCCGGTAATAACCACGAAGGGGAGTGGTGCATATATAGCGATTCCATGGTAGCATATGACTCCGCATTCTCTACATTAGATGTTTTACCAAAGGTCAGGAGACATGGGATGCAGCAAAAGAGATACGTGTCGGATGTGGGTAGATTTCTAAGCCTTGCAGATGGATTGTGGCTTTGCCCATGCTGACCAAGTAGACTGGAGCATGCCGCGACCACCAATCTGGCAGGGCGGGTGTTGGTGGAATAATCCGGCCGTCAGTGTCATAGACAACCCGCTAAATGGATCAGCCCGTCCTTCCAAAAGCATTGCGTTTACTAGCCGAGTGAAATTAGATGGTAAGTAATACTCTATTCTAGTCTAAGGCTTCGTTGACTGGTTCAAGAAGGATCAATTTAGCGTTGCAGCAGCCAGTATGCCTTTCTAAAAAAATACTAAAGAAAAGAAAACCCCCCGCTTTATCCTTTTAAGGGTATGCCAAAAAGGCAAAAAGAATTGTCGTGGGGGTGGATCGAACACCCGGCCTTTCGAAATCACTCCTGAAGTGCTGCTTCAGTCGAACGCTCTCCCAGCTGAGCTACCCCGACCTCTTAAATTTTGGGGTCTAATCACCTCCTATCAGGTCTCTGGCGCACTCGCGGGAACGAGTGGAGAGTGCTCGAGGCAAGCGTTCAATCCCTGCTGAGGCCACGATTTCTTTTAGGCGGTGACTAATAGAGTTGCTGTAATAGTTAATGCCACTCTCAGTGTCCAATCCCTCTTCGACGACTTTTATTTTGACAATGGTGCTTTGAAGCACGTTCCTAGTTCCTAATGCCCCGATCTCAGGACATGGTAGGAATCGTATTTGATGACACGTCCTATTAGTCCGCATAGTCTCCGTAGACCCCCGTCCAGCCTTTTTAGATAACAGGACACTGAAGTGGACGGTGGTTCGCGGTTGAAATGGACTGCCGTTCAATAGGACACGATGAGATGTGGATTTGTTTAGGTGGTACGCGAAAGGACGGAAGCTAGGAGTACGTAGCAGCGTAGATCTAATCAATTCCTAGTCATAGATGTTCGCCTGGGTCCAGGTGGCTGAGATTCGAACCCTCGTGCGCACCAGATCTCAGTTCGCTCCTCCCTTGGTGTAATGGGCGGACGGAGCCCATCATTTGGGAGCATACGGAGGCGAGAAAGGGACTCATAAACAATGATGTGTCCCTGACTATTGGACATTAATGCAGATGTGCACAGTAGCATTGCCATAAAGCATACGACATCACCGACCATGACGGCATCGTCTCATCCAGTGCCCTGCGAGATACAGCTCACCTAGTCCCACGGCTCCTTCAATCCATCATTGACCGATAAACTCTCCAAGCCTCTTCTCGTCCAGAATCTCCGCCTCCACCAGCCGGCCCGTCTCCGTGATGCCGCCATCCACACGTTCGAAACGGACGATGGTGGGGATGTTGTTGACGTTCCACTTTGTCCGGAAGACGTTGCTCTTGTCCCTCCACCTGTCGTTTCGAGACGCATTAACACACGGAAGTAAAGAATTGATTAGGATGGAAAATCTCACTCATGCATCTGCCCGACCTCCACGAGCGCCGCCGTGGGCCTCCCCTCTCCCGAGAACGCGGCGTTGATGGCGGGCATCGCGGCCCGGACGTCTGGACACCAGGATTTCCTCGTTGCGGGGTCGTCTGAGGTCACAAAAGTAAGGTATAGTTTGGAACCGGGGTCGTTTCCCACGGGCAGGGCGTCGGGCGAGCCCGGGAGGGAGAAGCTGGTCTGGATTGGCATTGCTGCGAGTTTTCGTCGACTTTGGTTGGTATACTCTCCGCTTCGTTAAGCCTTGGATTCCCGAGCGAAGCATAATTCTGACTTTCGCGTTGGTGTCATTAGTAATGTGCCCCTCCCGAGCGCACCTTTGGAGCTGCCCGCGCCACGGCATTAGTAACAGCATGGTCCCTTAAGACTTTGCACTTCCCATGTTCCCCATTAGGAAGGTGGCTTGTAACGATCAGTCTCGCCATAGTCACGGTTTATCCGCTCCTTGCCAAGCCACTCGTCTCCCAGGCGATATACTTGATCAGAATGAGCAGGCGCCGTATGACGACAAAATTTCCGGGTCCTTGTCAATCCTGCAGCTGACCGTGTCGGCTATGAGCGGTCTCCTCCACCGCGCGGCATCCTGGGGAAGATGCATCTTTTGTGGTATCGCTCAAGCAACAACGCTTCCAGAAGACTTCTTTTGCACGTAATCGAGCTGCCTCCCCATACTGGCTTCAGCCGACCCGAACGCCAGCGACCGTACAGGATCCCATGAATTTTCCCGCTGCATCGTTGCAGGTAAGCTTTCATGAACCCCAAAACTCCTCCGCGGTCTGCCCCGTTGGTCGAGAATTTAAAATCGAATGCTCCATTCCGCCCAAGGAGACGAGTGTTGCTGTAATGGCGAGTACCGGTCGTTGGCTACCCCGGAGCGTGGTATATCAACGAGCTGATGTTTCTCGACTGCACGATCAAAGTGCATTTCTCTCCCTCATATACCTCGTCGACGATAACGCCTTAGATGGGTATCTCTTTGGCCCCAGCCTGATTGTACCGGTCTCGACATGGAGCCAGTTACGTGGACATTCATCGTATCGATATGCATGTTTGTTTTCTACCTCTTCACCTCCTGCTGCTCCGCCTTCGTAGGCAGTCTCCATGGTACATAACCCATCTCCGCGGTTTTAACGCTCGTGTCTTTTGCAATTTCTTCTTGCCGTAGGCGTGGCTGGGGTGTTTTTTGTGCTCGCTATCACCCTGCCGAAGTGTACTTTGAATGCCAAATTCCGGGCTAACTTGGACTGCTAAAATCGGCATCCATTTGACCCCAGAAATGGCAGTCCCAACAGCTACACACGGGTTATTTTACATCATATCTGTGCCACCACCTAAATTCAGCTTGCACTACGAGACTTGACCGCGTCAAGCTCGTCTCTGCAGATTCGACCAGCACTGGACATGCGGCGCTTATTCACACCGAGCTGCGTCTGCCTGGATGAGAGCGTCCTCCACAGCAACAATAACAACAACCTCTTCGAATACAAGAAGCTGGCGGAGCCGTGACAGACAGAGCTTTAATCATGGGACTGTAACTCAAGGACTTGTGATCCTCGCATATAACATATCTCCTCAAGAGGGGACCATAATGCCGCCCATGTTCTCATCAATGGCATCCCTCCCCCACTTGTTCCTTCCTTCACCAGCACTCTCCGGCCTCGGGGGTGTCTATTTCTCGCAATACGCCTTCACCCAGTCCAGCATTTCTTCCAGCCTCGGCGCCGAGTCAATGCACGCGACGTAGCCATCCGGACGTACAAGGACATAGCCTGGTTTCTCGAACCCGTATGTTTTGTGCAAGTTGTTTTCCACATCCGTGAGGCGAGGCCCAGCCTCTGCATCCGTCGTGTAGAGGCTGTGAATATCCGTCTCCTCAAAGCCCTCCGTGGTAAAGACCTCGGCGAAGCGCTTATGCACCGACTCCATATCCTCGGGAGTCGCACGCTGCGTGCCCGTCCCCGAAAACAAGATCAAGTGGTGCCTGTCACCCCTGAACATTTCCAGCAGCCACTTCTCACCATCGGGTGTCCTAGCCCGACCATCAGGCGCCCTGTCCCCACCCTTCACCGTCGATGTACCCTTGGAAGCCCTCACAACAGAGCTAAACCGGTACCGTATCCCGAGCTGGGAGATGAACCGGAATAGGCGCGCCCGGCGCTCCCGGCTCGAAACCATCCAAGGCAAGATCCAACTAGCGGCAAAGTTCCGAAAGATGAGCCAGAAGTAATTCGTCGACGAGGCATATTCGAATAGCCGGTCCGTCTCGCGGAGGAGGTGCATCCCCACGCGATGCCGCTCCTCGTGGTAGCTGTCCAGCCACTCCTCACTGGCTTTTTGGCCGCGGCGTTCCTTGGCGACGACGTGCCCGAGCTTCCAGGCTAGGTTTATGGCGTCTTGGATGCCCGTGTTCATTCCTTGGCCGCCGGCGGGGGAGTGGATGTGCGCTGCGTCGCCGGCGAGGAGGAGTCGGTTCTTTCGGAAGCTGGATACTGCGCGATGGTGGAGGCGGAAGCGGGCTAGCCAGATAGGATCGTACATCTCGACCTCCCCCGGGATCATTTTACCGATCAAGGTGCGGAAGTTATCCAGCGTAGGGTCGGAGTCTAGATCGCTATCTTTTAGGAAATCGGGCGGACGGCTCGCGACGAGACGGACGACGCCGTCTTGCATCGGAAACATTACCAATATCCCCGTTGGCCCAAAGAAGGCCGTGAGGGGCTTGGCTTCCTCGTCTGCTAGGTCCCACTTCATGTGTGCGTCGCAAAGAATAAAGTCCTGCGGGTATGGCGCCCCCTCGAAGGAGAGGCCTGCGGCGTGTCGGACCTCGCTGTGGGCGCCGTCACAGCCGACTACGTAGCTGCAGCGGAGGTGCTCTGTCTCGTCATCCCTGGTAATGGTCACGTTGACGCCTGAGCCGTCCTGGGTCATCTCGCTCGCGAGTGCTCCGCGTTCAATTTCCACGTCGTAGGTCGACTCTAGATGCGATGCCAAGATCGATTCGGTATCCGCTTGAGAAATCCATATTGGCGCCGGGAAAGCAGTGCTCTCAAATCCGAGATCGTCAATGTTGAATTCGACGGCTTTCTTCTTATTCACGTAGACCCGGGCCCCAGTTCCGACGGTGCTCCGCTCCACGATTTCCTCGGCGATGCCGTGCCGGCGCAGCAGCTCGAGGCTTCGGGGGTGGATGACTAGCGCCCTGCTCTTGTCGGATGGGGTTATCAGTTTGTCGATTATGCGAAAGGAAATGTCGTGGAGAGCTAATTCGAGGGCCATGGTGAGCCCAGTTGGGCCTGCGCCCACGATGAGGACGTCGACTGATCTGTCTGCCATTTTGATTTGGCCATGGATATGAGGCGACACGGCGTCCACTGGGAGCTCCGGGGAGATGATTGACGCTTTATAGCGCGAGTATGTGTAACGGTAAGACGGCACTACTGTTGTGCCGCTCTTAGTTGGGCTGGCGCCCGGTCACGCTCCTCAGCAACCACATGATGATGACGTCGGGCTCGTGTGGCTGAAAGCCGACTCGCGCAGTCGGAGTCGGTACTAAAACCCCGCTCAAGGCCCGGGACTTCAAATTTTAGCACGCGACCCTGGATACTTGTGGGGGTGGCACAAAGCCGGTCATCGGGGGACTCGGCGCCGATTCCGACCGACTAGTCGCGAGGTGTGCCTGTCGGGGCTCCTGAAAGTTCCGCATCTGTATTTGCACTTTGGATAAACTTATCGCGGCGGTGCTGTCGGTTCAAATCATATCGTGCGATTTGTCTCCGGAACTTTGTCAGCACCACAGGACACCTTGCATGCTCTGTCTTTGTCGGCTGTGGCGAGCAGTAGTCCGGCGGCCTTTATGAAGCGCGAAGGACCCGGAGGCCGGGCTTGTCCAAGCACGGTAACCCACACGCAAGGGGCTTTTTCTTCCCCGGCCGCACCACGAGACCATTAAAGGACACGACCTTCACTATAGTGACCGGAAAATATAGTGATATACCATGGTGGACGTTAAGGCGGGAATCTTAATGTCCGCATAGGACCTATACGAGATCAATACCTATCTACTCATACTACCCGGTAGCTTTCTCCTTCACATTAACAAACAAGGGCATCCACGCCCGCTACCCTAAGTGAAAGTTTCTATCCATCACCATTAGCCCAGCCCTTGAGACTTGGCAAGCCCGTGGCCCTCGGCATAAGCGTCAACATCCGTCGCCGCAAACTTCCTAGCGCTAACCCTCTTGTCAAAGAGCACATCCAGCTCCTCGTACGTCCGGTCCTTCGTCTCCGGCAACCGGAAGAACGACCACACGGCGGTAGCACACGCCGTCCCCGCCCAGAAGAAACCCGCCTTGCCCTTCCAGTTCCACTCGATGGGGTTGAGCATGTAGGGATTCAGGACGCTGCCGATGATCTGCACGCAGGCGTACGTGTTCCGCGCTATGACTACCGTCTGGGGCCGCAGGCGGACGGCGGAGGTCTCGGAGATGATGGCGTAGCAGATTGGACCGACGGTTAGGGAGTAGATTAGCTTCCAGACGAGGATGAAGGAGACTTGAGCCCACATTGCGGCTTGGACAGTTGAGGCTGCGGAGCAGATGCCGACGATTAGGAGGCAGCAGCTGGCTGCGCTGATGCCAAAGACATAGAGGGTCCGGCGGCCGAAGTAAGCGAGAAGAATCCACGACAGGCAGGTCCCCACAAAAGCCATCGCAGTGCTGCCGATGCCAATGCTGTACGAATTCTCGGTGTCAACACCAGCCTGGAGGAAGAAGTAGGTAGGCGTGTACGCAAAGGCCGCGCCGGAGAGCTGCTGCCCCGCGAACACTACCATGCAAATCTCGGTGCGGCGGCGGTTCGTCCCGCGGAAGCAGTCAAGATAGCCGGATCCCGACTGGATGTCCGCCTCGAGCTGGATGGTATGCCGGATCTGGGAAAGCGTATTCCTGCACTCCTCCCTCGTACGGGTAGACAGGCGGGTGAGCGCCGTCTCCGCTTCTTCGTACCGGCCCTGCTTAGCGAGCCACCAGGGCGACTCCG
The DNA here is from genome assembly GCA_017657125.1 of Scopulariopsis brevicaulis. Taxonomy (NCBI): domain Eukaryota; kingdom Fungi; phylum Ascomycota; class Sordariomycetes; order Microascales; family Microascaceae; genus Scopulariopsis; species Scopulariopsis brevicaulis. Next base: position 157,150 of record JAGFNX010000280.1, read on the forward strand.
GGGCGAAGGCAATGCCGATAATGATCGGGACGGGCCACATCCACTGGATCGCGAGAGGCACGCGCCAGGACCACTCCGTGTCGTACTCTAACATCCCCCTCAGCACGCCAGCAGACAGGAACTGGCCCATGGCCCAGCAGAGGTTGATGTAAACAGTCAGGTACCCCCGCAGCGCGAGGGGGCACACCTCGGAGGCGTATGCAGGGCCGGTAGTGGCGTAAACTCCCCAGGTGAAGCCGCAGAGCATCTGGCCCACGAGGAGCATCTCGATGCGGACGGCGAAAAAGGAGATGAAGATGAAGGCTGTCATGAGGACTAGTGAGACTTGGAGGGTGCGACGGTAGCCATAGCGGGCCGAGGCCCAGCCGTTTAGGAACCCGCCGAGGACGACGCATGCGTAGGTGCCGTTTTGGAGGCCAGACTGCCATGCTCCGGTGAGCTGCCAGGTGTCTTGTTCTTGGTACTAGCGGGTGGTCAGTAACGAGGATTCGCCAAGATGATGGATAAGAGAGAAGACGGGTTTAGTCTCGCCGGGATACGTACGTACGAGCCGAACTTTCTCTGAAAGGTCGGGTAGCCGAAGAAGTTTGCCATCAGACTATGGGCGTGTTAACCATTGTGAAGCGAAGATAAACGCAACATGACAGTCTACCTCTGGTCATAACCCTCCATGACGATCGTGAGCGATATGACGGCTGACCATAGCGCCGCTTTCCAACTCTCTCGCATCGCTTGCCTAAATGTCGTCGCGTGCTCGGCGGCGGAGGCCGCCTGGGCCTCTTCGATCTGGTGGATGTTCGCTTTTAGGTCGTCATGTTCGTTCTCGACGTCGTTAGGGACTCTGGATTCAGTTTTCTCTGTTGGAGACGCCATCGTGATGAATTACTCAGATACCTGTCTAATCTCGTAAAGCAGACCTAGTAGGGTTGAGGCTCCAAGGAAGCGTGTACGGACGAACTCGGGGACACTTTGATCTTTAACCAGGGAGGGAACCAGTGATAGACCAGGTTCTGTCGCTCCCACGGTAGATTCTTTGCAGTTGTCATTAACTCCCGTGCCATGACCCCCAGCACCTCGGCACTCAGGCATACTCCAAGATGATATGCTTTCCGCTTGGCGACGTGATTGGGCGATGCTTACTTCCCCGCGCGGGGATGGCTTGCGTGGGGGATATTCAGTCCGCTACCTCAAGGAGGGTATGGGGGTCAGTGAGGAAAGGTAGGATCCTCGCCGGACAGAATACAAGTAGATAAGGTTGCAAATTTCCTTACCAGGATATGAAATGCTAGCGTGATCCTCCGTGTTCATCCCTGTTACTGAGCAAGTCTCACCTTATTACTCCCATTCGGGTTTCAAACATCCTGTACATGTTATCATTGTAGTGAGACTTGGACCCTTCACATATTTGCCCGAATTATCCTCGAGTCGTAATTATATAGGCCCGTAGTTAGGCTCATGTTGGCCAAACCCAATCCTAGGAAGGACGAGGATCCGGTCCAGCAAGGTATGCCATTCGCAGCAGGACTACATGGGGTTGCTACAGCATGATGTGAGATGCTCCCCCAGCTGCATGACCGTCTCTTCCAGTGGGGTGAATCCTGACCTCCTACCTTCACCGGGCCGCGAACCGAATAAAATGCCCTGTTTCTTAAGGAACTTAAGAGACCCGATTTGGCCTCGGGGCCAACATCGCCGAAAACACGGCAGTACAACTGCTTCCCCGCTCCTTTCTTGCGCTAAGAGAGCATGGGCCCCACATTTCAATGCAAGTCCCTAGGCGCGCAAATGGAAATGGCTTTGACCATCTTTCCGGCGTACCCGTAATCCTTACGATGGCAATCTTTCACTGTCGAGGGAATACCTCACCGGCCCAGAGGAGGACAAGATGATGTTGGTAAAGGGATTCTCGTTCCATGGATGGAGTCATCTCCTTCCCAGTCCTTTGGTATCATCCTTCTTTGCCAATAGCCAAAATATGATGAGGACAGCGGTCGCGTCTTTGGGAAGTTCTAAACATGCAACGCCAACATCTCTACCCCGCGTTTCTGACGTAGCCGCTGACACCCATCGTATCGACACTCGTCCCGCCCGTGACATTGCCCCCTCCCTGAGGTCCAAGAAGCCGAGCCCCGCCCCCGCCGGGGTATCTGGACCCGATGTACGCCCAAGCATCTTGTCTGCCGCCACTCAGTGTCCCGCCTCCGCTCGGGGTCCGGGCTCGTGAAACAGAGGAAAGTGGAGATCCGTGTTGCCCACTAACATTGTGGCAGACGCCCAAAACGTCGCTTGTCGCTACTTACTGCCCCGCCCCCACCGGACTTAGGTGGATGTCGTCCCCACAAGGACGTACAATATGCCGGAGGGGGGGGGGAATTTTTTGGCATCTGATATGGGTATCTCTTCGAGACTCGGAGTGGTAACCTTCCCGTAGTAGAGCTCTCCCTTCGAGTTCCTGATAGCGTTCCTACCCGGAACCCCACACTTTCGAGTCCCCTCCCCCACGCGACGTAGGACCGGGTTCCGCACCCGTGTTCGTATCTCGGAACGCGATGCAGCTCCCCACAAGCCAAGAGGTGCTAGTGTGCATGGGTTCTGCCTGAATCCAACAGTGGCATTGATGGGATTATGGATGAGCTGTCTCCCTGGCCTCTGGTCTCTGCTCCGGATCGTCGGGAGGCTCTTTCCCCGAAGATGTACCTCGTACGAGGTAAGGCACCATTTCGGAGACCCGATATGTAACCCCGCATGTGATAGTCGTCCCGTATATCAGGACAATCCGTAGTTTTGTTTGTGTCGCTCGTGGATCCTCTACCTGCCATTGTCACTTCCTCAGGGAAACACAGCCTAAGATTTACACCCCAATCGACTAACCCCCTAGTCTCCTTGCCTGTCAGTCCATGATGAAGGTGGACGAAGGAAACCAAGAATACGGCACCCGGCCGGACCCCGCCTTTTCAAACGAGGACGGCAACCGGCTCGTCTTCCGCTTCGACTCCGAGACGCTCTACGTCGATCCTTGGGGCGAGAACGCATTCCGCGTCCGGGCGACATGTCTTCACTCTATGCCCGACCGGCCCTGGGCCCTTACCGAAAAGGTCGACGGCCCCAAGCCGGATATCGACATCAAGGGGAATACGGCATCTATTACGAACGGAAAGGCGAAGCTCTCCATCAGCCGCCGCGGAAAGGTCGTCGTCACCAACACCGATACGGGAAAGGTACTCCTCGAAGAATTCGCGCGACACCGACTGGACGTGCTGGATCCGAAGTGCAGTTCCCTGAGGATCCAGGCGCGGGAGTGGAAGCCAAGGCTCGGGTCGGCGGATTACCACCTCACGATGCGCTTCGAGTCGCAGGATGCCAGGGAACGCATATACGGGATGGGGCAGTACCAGCAGCCGTTTTTGAACTTGAAGGGCGCGGATCTGGAGCTTGCGCAGCGGAATTCGCAGGCTACTGTTCCGTTTGCGCTGTCGAGTCTTGGGTATGGGCTGCTCTGGAATAACCCTGCTGTTGGGCGTGCGGTGTTTAGCACGCTGACTACCTCGTTCGAGGCATATTCTACGGATATCCTGGACTACTGGGTCGTGGTTGGCGATACTCCCGGGGACATTGTGCGCACTTACACTAGCGTCACTGGTCGTGTCCCGATGATGCCAGAGTACGGACTTGGCTTTTGGCAGTGCAAGCTGCGGTACCAGACGCAGGAGGAGCTGCTCGAGGTGGCTCGCGAGTATAAGAAGAGGGAGCTACCGATTGATATGATTGTTGCGGATTACTTCCACTGGCCAAATCAGGGTGACTGGATGTTTGATCCCACCTTCTGGCCTGATCCTGGTAAGTCAATATCATCTCATCCTAAAAGGCGTCGCATGGCCGGGAGCCTGGGCGGTGAGGTATGTGATAGCTAACCGATTGTTTCCGCTTATTAGACGCCATGGTTAAGGAACTGAAGGACATGGACATAGAACTCATGGCCTCCATCTGGCCTACCGTCGAGAAGGGCTCCGAAAACTACGAGGAGATGCTCCGCCGCGGTCTCCTCATCCGACAGGACAGGGGCATCAATGCCTCGATGGAGGGACGCGGCTACCCCATCCACTTTGACGCCACGAACCCCGAGGCCCGCAAGTTTGTCTGGGAGATTGTCAAGAAGAACTACTACGACAAGGGCATCAAGACGTTCTGGCTTGACGAGGCGGAGCCGGAGTATTCGGTGTACGACTTTGACATTTACCGATACTACGCGGGGCCGAATTTGAGTGTCGGGAACGTCTTTCCCTCGGACTTTGCAAAGGGCTTTTACGAGGGGATGAAGGAGGCGGGGCAGGACAAGATTGTCAACCTCCTGCGGTGTGCTTGGGCTGGAAGTCAAAAGTACGGTGCCTTGGTTTGGTCTGGTGACATTGCTTCTAGCTGGGGGAGCTTCCGGAACCAGCTGGCGGCGGGACTGAACATGGGTATCGCGGGCTTTGCGTGGTTTACCACTGATATCGGGGGATTCCACGGGGGCCACCCCGATGACCCCGCGTTCAGGGAGCTGCTGGTCCGCTGGTTCCAGTGGGGAACGTTTTGCCCTGTTATGAGGCTGCATGGGGACCGCGAGCCGAAGCAGCCGAGGCACGGGACGACGGGCGGCAGCTTTTGTCTTTCGGGTGGGCCGAACGAGGTTTGGTCGTATGGCGAGGAGGCGTACGGGATTCTGAAAAAGTACCTGCACATCCGAGAGGAGATGCGGGAGTATACTAGGGGTATCATGGAAACGGCACATGAGAAGGGGGACCCGGTGATGCGGCCTTGCTTCTACGACTTCCCGGGGGATGATAAGTGTTGGACGATTGAGGACCAGTACATGTATGGTCCGAAGTACCTTGTCGCTCCGGTATTGGCTCCGGGGCAGGTGAAGCGCGAGGTGTATCTGCCTGGTCAGGGTGTGAAGTGGAAGGCGGTGGATGGGACGGTGTACGAGGGAGGACGGACTGTGACTGTTGACTGCCCGCTGGAGACCATGCCTGTATTTGGAAGAGAATAAATAGCTCATTGACGGAAGGTATCCGATCCACTGTGTTCGGAAAACACCGGGTAGATCCAATTAACAACAATTTGGCAAATATTCGACGTCTAAGCCGGGTAAAATGACGTCCTCTTCCATTTCCCTTTTATATGGAAGGGGTAGAAGGGATCAATGCCAGGGGGTAGTGAGGCCGAGATCTTGTGGACCGCATGTTGTGTCAGGGGCCTCTATTGCGATGTATACAACCATGAGTGACATTCAGCCTCAACTAGCCGTCTGTCAATCGGACACCAGGGCATGAGATTGTGTTTTGACTGATGACGGTCAAATCCCAGTCTCTTGCGTTCTCCCACCAAGTGCTCTATCAAAATCGTGGTCTAAGCTCTGGACGGGACTTGGAAACCAGCTCCGGTGACTTCTGGTCTTTCGTCGTACCGATTGTTCTTTAAAGCTAGTCGTGCAGACGGAACGAGGTATTTCAGTTCGAGACGGAGTATTTTATCATCCCTCAAGGTCGCTAGCCATGGTTCTCTTGTGCGGATATACAATCGACCGCTTATTCCGCGCTAGTTTCAGCTTGTATCGCATTCACACGCCTGTGCCCACTTTATCTCTACTACCGATGTCACAAATGACATGTTTGACGCGTTCATGTCCACGGAAGGGCGGGTTTTGACTCACCGGCGAGGCTCTTAGCGTCGTGTGGAAAGAGGGTGGGGGGACGACATGCTTCTCTATCGTCATTGGCCCGCTGCTGTTGCGACAGGGAGATGTCGGCTTCGGTCTCGGCTTCGGCTTCACATTCTTACCAAGCATAACTTCTGGGCTCCCATATTATTGGTTGTTGCGAGGAATGTGACCCACAGCTGAACACCCTCCCACTGGCGTTTGAGGCATAAAAGGACGGACTGATTACACATCAAGAGCGCACCCACCCAGAGGCCCGTTCTTTAGTGGGGATCGGCGCCCTAAAGCTTGTCACCGTTTAGCACCCCCGGGAGCCCCACATGCCCCGTAAGGCTTTCCGCGCGGAGCCACACTCGGCTTCGGCGAGAATTGATCACGCAAGGCGAGGGATACGAACGGGATGCCGCGTGGAGGGCATGAAAGGCATGCGTCAGAGACTTTTGAGCCTCAGGTGGGATGGGGGGTATAAGTATGGGTCGTGCCCCCTTTGCTTTTGTGGTCTCGGTCTGTCGACAATTCGACATCATCACCACTTGCATCAACAGGTTTACGAACCGTCGGATACTCTCTCTGCTTACTCACACCTACATTGACAGCTCCGAGACTCTTATACCTCATCCACGCAGCGTGCCTCTCTATAAACACCACTCACACATACCGTCTTCACCAATTCCTCACTCACAAAGTTTCAACTTCCCGCCGACTTTCGCAACTTACGCAATGTCCGTCCCACCCGAGTACGTCCACGCAAAGATGCAAGCCGCCAGCTCCCGCGCACACAACGCCGCCCTTTCCAAGAGCGGGAAGAAATACTACACGCCGTCCCGGAACGCCAACGACCCATGGCCTCCCATGATGGGCACCCCGACGTCCGTCCCAGCGGAGTACGTCTTGGCCAGAATGCAAGCGGAGAAGAATACAGCGGCGTCGTCATCTATTACCCCACCGAGGACTACGGACCTCTCATCGCCTGCGTCGCTCGGGACTCCGATGGCTGTCCCGGCCGAGTACGTCTGGGCCAAGGAGCAGGAGAAGAAGTCCCGGCGGCCGTCCGTCACCTCGGGGGCCTCTGACCTTCGGTACTCTGAAGAGACGGCTTACTCTTACGACAAGGATTACGAGCCGGTCGATGTTGAGAAGCGGTCACTTGGGAGGAAGCTCAAGGGCTATCTCCGTCATTGAGGGACGGAGCCTGGGAACAAAACACGAAGCGTTTTCGACATTACGAGTTTGCAGCTTAGTGCTAGGGATGGGGTTTGGCGCAGGGAGTGACTCAGATGTGATTGAACCAGTTGTGCGGCGGTTCGTTCACCTAATTGGCGGCCTTGGAGGAGTCACTGTGCGTCGTATTTCGGGTTCATTGACGCTTGGAGGGGGGAAGACTACGTACGCGACACGAGGGGTAGTACTTGTTATGACTGGACTGGATTATGGCGTTACCAAGAAGCCTGTTTGTATTTCTCTCACCTTAGATTTATTGAATTTCCTGTTTTTTATCGCATTGACGCAGGCACCCATCGGTGACGGCGGGATCTCATCCCGCCCTTTTGTAAGCTCTGCAAGGATGTAGATTTCGGGTCAAGCCGAGGCCAGCCGAGCGCGTCAGATTCTTCCCTCGACTTCTCGGCTTCCCGAAGCGGCCGCCCCTCCGCTTTTTCGGCTTCGACTACACCATCGGACCAGACTCCGAAAGACGACCCGCAACCATGGACTCGCCTTTGCTTCGCCGACCGAACGGCCGCCCTCAAGCATGCGAAGTGAGTACCAATCCTATCTTGGTTATGCGCTATTTTCTCCCCTTTAAGGACATTCCTGACCGACGGTGAAGCCGTGTAGGAAACGCAAGGTGGCGTGCGACCACACGCAGCCCATCTGCAGACGGTGCATCAAAAGACGCCAAGAAGGCGAATGTGTGTATATCGTATCGAACGATAGGTTACGCGCCCCGTCGATCCTGCGCGCCAGCCCCACGCCTCTGCTTTCGCCGCGGAGGGTACCGGACCACACCCCACCACCGCAGTACGGTCGTTCCCCCGAGCCGAACCATGATATCTCGGCGGCGGCGCAGTCATCTGTGGGGTATCTTGGGTTCACGAGCTATTGCTCCGTATTTGAGGAGACAGAGAACGTGCTGGGCGTGACTGCCGCGACGACCACCCCGAACTCGGGGTCCAATGTAGGTGAGACGTCTGACTCGTCCCGGAGGCTGTCTCCTAGAGTCCTCGAGGCGTGTTTCAAGATACTGCGAAACGTTCCGGAAACTTCAAAGGGAATTGCGCTGTTTAGGGAATTTCCTACCCCATTCGACGGCTTCCCGCACGTCGTGGCCAAGAGGATGGTCCGCTCCCTCTACGACACCTTTGGGCGGTACCTCGGCGGGCAGAGGAATCCGCGGCACTTGGAGCTCGTCGCACGAAAACTCTGCGCCAACTCGTCCCGCCCGTTCTCCGAGACGGAGCCCGACGCCGAAAAGTGGATTGCGCAGTTCGTGGGCGAGAACCTGCGGTGGGAGTCCCTCGGGATCCTGTTCACTTTTTGGGACTTGTACCACACGGAGGAGGGGGTGCCGCGGTATGCGTACCATCACAAGACAAAGTTTACGGGGAGGGTGCTGGAGACGAGGGAGAGTCTGAAGCTTTGTGTTGATGTTTGTAAAGAGCTTTCCGTCTCGAATTCACTCTTGCTTCATGTCAGTCAGAAGTATTGTGTCGCTGAGTCCACGGTCAGCGGGGACGCGAGTAAGTAGCGCCCCCTCCAACAGTGACAATACGACCATCACGAGACCATGCTAAGACGAACTGCAACAGGCCTCGCCACGTGGCGCGCCCACGCCGACACAATCGCCCTCCTCACCTTCCTCGGCCTCCACGCAGAGCAGAACACGCCAAACTACAAGCCGACACTAGCCTCCGAGCTCCGGCGCAACCTCTTCGGCTGGATCTACAACATGGACACCGTCATCGTGTCCTTCACGGGCCGGCCGCCGCTCATCAGCAGCACGTACTCGTCCACGCCGCTGCCGCTTGACCTTGACGACGAGGAGCTGCTGGACGAGGGGAGGCTAACGGAGGCACTGGGGGGGTTAGATGGGGATGGGTGGAGTGTTGTGCCGAGGATTACGAGGTTTACGTTTACCAGGTCGAGGGCTATGCTGGGGATGATTCGGGAGGAGATCTTTCGGGTTGCGTTGGGGTATGGGCAGCTCACGGCGCTCGACACGCTGATGTAAGTGGGTCTCGATTTCTGGTTGGGGCTGCTGTTGACGTGCTGCTAGTGAACTTAAGGAACGGGCTATACGGACGTTTGCCCAGATTCCGAGCCTCCTGCATTACAGCCCAAACCATCTCCACGACGCGAGCGTGCAGCCCACAGTCCTCTACTCCAGGCTCCTCGTCCAGCTAGAGCACCTGCAGAATATCTTATTTATTGAGAGGCTCTCCCTCCGCCACGGAAAGGTAGACCGCGCGGATATCATTGCCGTGAGCTTCGACATGGTGTCTTATACACTCCCGTTCTGGACAAACCACGATCGTCTCGCACCGATGCGGGACGACTGCGAATGGCTCGTAAGTATGTCGCCTTCCCCTTGCGCCACTCTAGCTAACAGCAAAAAGGTCATGGCGCACGCCGCCCCCGCGGGCGGCATCCTTTGTCTCGAGCTCCTCAAACCAACCCTCCACGCCGGCCACCCCACCAACCCGGAAATCACCCGCTCAAGCATCATCCAGAAGCTGAGCCTTCTCATCGGCTTCCTGGACTGGATCAAGCCCTCGGCGCCCAACAGCGAGCTCTGTGCTAGCTGTAGTGTCGTGATACGCCACGTGCTCGACTGCGTGCTGAACGAGGGGGCCGGGGGGGAGAGGGTTCAGGAGCCGAGGGAGTGGGAGCTGGGGGCGAGTATGGACTTTAACTTTGAGCTTTTGGATACCTTTGATTGGATGAGGCCCGAGGCGAGTTGAGAAGGGCTTTTGTCTGGTGTTCAGTGGAGGGGAGGGGCGGCTGTTATTATGTGAGATGGCCTGTTTGCCTCCGCTTCGAGGAGCCTGGATGTAGGACAAGCCGTACTTCCCTGATGACGGTGTGACCTGTCAGAATATTCTTGTTTATAACTACCAGCCCCTCGCCTCCGGTAGTTACATTCTACGGGCTATGATCCTCTCTTCATAGGGACCATCAAGGACGCCGCTGCCTTGAGAAGGACGGTTATTGTGAACCAAGAACCGAGAGGTGGAAAATGGAAACAGGATCCAGCATGGACTCAGAGGTTCACCTGGATCGTACCCACTGGCAAAGAACGTCCTGTGCCTAGGGAAGCTGGTGCTACACCTACGCGAAAACGAGGCGATCAGCCCGGCTACATTCTCGCTGCTAGTCTCTACCACTCAAGCGCCCACCTTACGTACCCACGCTCGTATCTTTTTACTCTTGGTTTCCTTCCATTAATTCGTGCCCCCTTCGCTTAGCGGGATGTCGGCGGGGGCGTGACGGTGTGGTACCACAGGGCCGGCAAAGCCCTTCTCGACCTGACCTCCGCATCGTTTAAAGGCCCACTCAGTAGCGACCCTGGAGACCCGTCTGATAGCCGAGACGTCCTCCCGGCCTCGGTATAGCGCCGCATTGGGTGACTCAAGCGTTTCTTTCCGGGGGTTGGGATTCGAATGGTCGAGGAACTCGCCGCCTGTCGTGTTGAACCCGACGTCCGTCTCGGAGCTATCTTCCCATGTCCAATGCTTATACACCCAGCGATGGCGGAAAAGTAGATGGCCCTGAATCTCGACCTCGACGTCCGCGACCTGCATCATCTAAAACGGGCCGTACGGGCCTATGGGTTCGAGCTCGTAATCATCCTCCTTATAGCGGTGGCGCAGGTCGCGACGCTGACGCCAGACGTCGAACCTGGGGACCCCGACCGGGCGCAAATGCCGCCTCCTCGGTTACAGAGACATGAAGGACCGTGGAATGCCAGTCCACGCCGCTACATCCAAGGGAGATCTCTCGTTCCAGGTGTAGTAGTCGACGGCGGTGATGAGATAGAGGTGCTCCCCGTAGAGCAAGACACCGAGCTATAGCGGGAAGGCCGCGGCGGACGAGTCGGCGATAGTGCGGGCTAGGAGTTCTTTGTCCTCGGCTAGGATGGTGGGCCCGAGAAATCTACGTATTGGCCGGATCGAGTGTCCGGCGTGGTTGCATGTGACGTGGGGGTGCCAAAAGAGGCTCTTCAGAACGACGGCCAGCAGGTTATTGCATAGGCCAAGAATGATGTAGTTCCTTACAAGACTGGACTCCCGGGGAGCGCGCCTGTAGCACTCTCAATCTCTTGGTGGATCTGATTTTCATGTTCCTTGGTTGGCAGCGTCGGCTTGGGGTCCGAGAGGATCCACGTCGCGCGCTGTACCGGAAGCATAGCACCGCCGCCAAGACTGCGGAGGTCTAAGCCCCCAGGTCGTAGGAAAAGGAAGGTTTCTGCAAGTACTCCCCAGCCTGGCTCTCCGACGGCAGCCCGTGGGATGGCGTCTCGCGAATGGAGCGGTCCACGCCGAGGTCTAGGCTTCCAAGGTTGGCGACATCCAATGACATGTACTCCTGCGACTCGGCAACTGAGAGTAATGACGCTGGACCAGTGATACATTTCCACCATTCGAGATCCTCCGGCTCCCCGTGGCTAAGATCTAATGAAGGCTGATGAGTACAGCTGCGCGGAATAATGCTACCATGAGCCGGTGATGGCAACCGGTGTAGTTTTAGGGCGATGCCCTGGGCCTCTGAAATGGTAGCGTTGAGAACATAAGCTGAGGATGAGGAGGGCGACGCCGTTGCTTTCCGTTCCACTCCACCTCCGGAAGCTTTCCGATCCCGAGGCGAAGACAGTATGTGGTCTTTGTTACTCCGTGGTTAGGCATTGTCAGTGAAGGGTAGGGTTGGGCATGCCAGGTGTATAACCGACTTCTAACACGATTTGTCAAGGTCGATGATGGTTTTGCTTTCTAAAGGGGCCGTTCGTCACTATCACATTACCGTGGAATAAGAAGCGCCGGTACTGCAATCCGTCGCTTGGTGGACACGAATCAGGCCCCTGCGCGGCAACTTAAAATCCGCCTCTCCATTCTCGTATCTATCAAGGTCACTTGCATGTCTGTGGGTCCACTCTCGTCATCAGGGGTCACGACAGGCCCCACGGCAATTCATTCGCTGCGTCTCCGGCACATCGTACTCCGCAGAGTCACGAGGGAGCCGGAGATCCCCGTAGGGCTCGGCGCATCCGCCAAGCGTCGCTTAAAGCACAACGTCGCAATCTCGACCCCAGGAACGGAAGGAGCGCGTCCGCAGCCAGTGGGGTCTGCTGTCAGCACTCTGCAGTCCGCCATTGGGCGAGATCCGGGCGAAAGATCGGTATGGGGCAAGGGTCCGGTCGATCTGAGGACGGATTGGAGGGGTGGCCTGCATGGACGGGGGTCAGCCCTGCTGCAGGGTCGAAGTCCATAAATCTGCGAAAATTTCCACAGTTGGGACGTCGAGGTGTTACGGCGGGAATGACCATCCGGAGAGGTAGTTTGGCGCCGGATTTCGCACCATGGATTCAAGCAGCGACAGACGGCGTCAAGCTTCTCTACTACGGTCGGTCCGCGAGTATTACCGCATCATTGTCATTGTCCTCGCTCTATCAACAGGGATCCTCCTTACGGGGTATAGCAATGTGGTCCTCAATTCCGCCTCGGGGATGCCGGCGTTCCAGTAAGCCTCAGCGCCTTCGGCCCTTTACTTCCACGCTAACATTAGAAAAGGAAAGACTTTGGGGCTGTTCATAACGACCATGTCCTCATTCCCTCTCTCTGGCTCGGCCTCTGGTCGGGCGCCGGCCCCATCGGCTCTCTAGTAGGCGCCATATTAGCCGGCCGCCTCCAGGACCTCGTGGGCCGCCGGCTATCCCTTATAACAGGGACTCTCGTCTTCGTCATCTCCATCGCGGCATGCTTTGTCGCGAACCTTGCGCCCGAGATCGAAGTCCGAAGAGGCGTCTTCCTCGCGGCGAATGTGGTGCAGGGAGTGGGGAATGCGATGGTTTGGTGCACGGTGCAGACGTACGTCTCCGAAGTGGCGCCCGTGGCGCTGCGGGGGGCGCTGTTGACGTTTATCCCGGTGTTTACGCTGTTGGGGCAGTTGCTGGGTGCCGTGGTGGCGTTTGCGTCGTTGGAGGTGGAGGGGAGCCGGAGTTATCGGGTTGCGTTTGCGACGCAGTGGCCTATCACCGCCGTGGTGCTAATTGTCGCATTGTGTATACCCGAGACTCCCTCTTTTCTGATCCGGAAGAAGAGGCTAGACGAGGCGCGGAAGGCGCAATATCGTCTGCGCTCCACCTCAGCCACAGACGACATCTCCCAGCTTCTTAAGACGATCCAGAACGAAACGGACGGCAACGGGGGCGAGAGGGTCGGGTACAAACACTGCTTTAAGGGCAAGAACCGCCGCAGGACCCTTATCGTGATATTCGCCAACTTCCTACCCAGCTTGTTTGGGCTGCAGCTGCTGGCGAATTCGAGCTACTTCTTGCAGATCGTGGGCCTAGAGGCGGGGGATGCGTTCCGGGTGCTGATGATTGGCATTGCGGTGGGGACTGTGGCTAACATTTTGTCGATGTGGACGCTGTCAGTTCACGGGAGGAGAACGCTTATTATGGCTTCGCTGCTTGTTTCTGCGGTGTTATGGACGTCTGTTGGGTTGGCAGGCTGCTTCGAGGGTTTAACTGCCGCGTGGTAAGTCTTCCGTCCATCTATCATTCCAACCTGGAGAGGTACTAACGGAGTGCGTTAGGTACATCGGCGGCGCCATGATAGTTATAGTCCTCGTCTGCGGCGTCGGCGTCTGGCCCTGCGGCGTTGTTGTCGCCTCGGAGACTTCCTCCCTTCAGCTCCGCGCCCTGACACAGGGCATCGGCGTCTTTGCAAACAGCATCTCCTCTGGTGTTTTCAGCATTGTACTTCCGTACGTGTTTAACCCAGACTCGGGGAGCCTCGGGGGCAAGACAGGGTTCATCTTTGCTACGCTGTGCGTGGGGGCGGCGGGGACGGCGTGGGGTTGGGTGCCGGAGATGAAGGGGAGGGAGGCGGGGGAGATTGATTTGATGTTTGCGGCGGGGGTGCCGGCGAGGGGGTTTAGGGCGTGGAAGGGTCTCAGGGGTGCCCCGGATGGTTAACATCGGGGGTAGTTCTGGAAGAGACTATCATCATGTCATATGGTCCGCTTGCCGTGGACGAGACCAACTGCGAACCTGAGTTACAGTGCTTCGTAAAGCCTGCGTACTATCTCTTGGTCTAAAGCCACTTCTTAATAGCAGGCGAGTATTTCACTTCTTTAATTTATATTTTGGCCTTGGGATTAGCGACAGGGTCAGGCGAGAAGACGTATATAGAATGATGCCATTTCGGGAGTGGCAGTTTGCTATAGCAACGCCTCGTAGTAAAACCTACATTTAAACAAGGAATTTGCAAGCCACGAGAATTGAACCAGCGTCACTCATTATGCCAGTCAGTTTTCAGCAGGTACCCCTAGCATCGCGCAGTCCTGTTCGCCCATCTCCACCAGGTACCCACAAGAGCCTCGCACTTGAAAGTCGCAATCACGAACAACCACCGCAATCCGCATTAAAACAATTCTGATTAACATACCATATAAAAGAGTCCGGGGCCCCTCGTAAGGAAACCCCTACATATCTGCTGGTTGTTCGATTTCCCACGTTGTTTCCGCCGTTGCTCCTTCGGACACCGCGGCCGCCTTTCTGCTTGTCGTTTCGTGTGTTAGTGCCCAGCGACTTCCTCCGCGACCACCCTGAGATACCTGTGCCCTGGATTGAACTGACCGGTTTACACGCCAGCGCCCCCCGTGACACACATGGGATTGAACCACTACGCCTTTTGACCCGTTAGGGGGCAGCTCCGTATCTTTGAATATGAGGGATAGTTGGTGCCTAGGTTGCTTTAATGGGGTGATGGGAAGGCAATTACAGAGTTGATATCCTCAGGCTGCATCAGGATATCTTAGCTGGAAACCATCGCCTCGAGGCTACACACCCGCGACCCGCGCCCTGTATCATTCCTTGAGTGCGCGATTGATGCTCCTCGCCAGCCACGTCATGGAATTTGGCCCAGGATTCCATCCAGAAATCTCAGGCACACAAAGCTGCCTGTCTCAGCAGAGGAAGAATTCCTGCTCCGCCCGTCAAAGGCGAGTAGTCTCCAAGCTCGTGTCGAGCAGCCGATGTGCATCTAAAATAAGTCTCAACTTGGCGCTTGGGCTATTACACCGACATGCCGTCAAAAACGATGGGTGGAATTTTACCGTGGATGGTATGATACAATACTCGCATGGTATTAAAAAATAATAGAAACACGTCACCGGGAAGTCTTGACCTTGACGGGTGTATATTTTGATTCGTACGAAGAACAGCTTGTGGTCACTCCCTAACCCTACGGCGCCGTTGCCATTGGCAGTGACAACCAACACTTGTTCGAGAACGACCCTGGAGATCGGGCTAGGTCGGTGGAGATTGATGTCAGCCGCAAGTCAACCCGAAACCCCGGATAAGTACCAGCAGGTGAGACACAATGTCCAACAAACGTAGCTTCAGTCATTTCGGGTAGGTTTTCCCAATGAATTAGGTATTGAACATTATGAAATCTATAAGTCTATGAGATATGATAAGAGAGTATTATGCGTAGATGCTTATGCGCTCAGTTGAACGACTGCCTCGTGTTCACGCGGTCAACGTCGTAGGGATTTCCCTCGTACAGCACAGAGTGCCTCGACGCGACCGTGTCCGCCCGCGAGCGGACCCTCCTCGCGGCCTCCTCCAGCGGCGCGGGGTCCTCCTCCACGTCATCACTGCCCTTTGTCCGCGACGACGCGTCGCTGTGCTGATCGCCACGCACCGTCTGCTCGTCCTCCTGCCGCCCGCTCTCGACGCCCTTCTCGCCCGCCGCGTCATCGTCCGGCGTGTTCTGCTCCGCGGCCGCCTGCTGCATCTTGCGGACGAACTCGGCCGACTGGGCGGCGTACTTGCAGCGCTCGCGGATCGCAGGGCCGTACTTGTAGAAGAGGAAGGGGAAGGGCACGCAGGCCAGCGCAAGGAAGGCGGGGATGGACGACGCCCAGTGGATGCCCAGGTCGTCGTACATGTAGCCCGTGAAGAGCGGGAACGCCGCGCCGAAGAGGGAGCGGATGACGGAGTTGGCGGCCAGGACGGACGCGGCGAAGATTGTGTAGGCGTCGATGAGGTAGTTCATGATGGAGAGGAAGACGAGGACCATGCCAAAGCCGAAGGGCACGCAGGCGATAATACTAACGATCCAGTGGATGTGCGGGTGGTTGGTCCACGCGAACCAGAAGAGGCCGATGGGCAGGAAGGCGCAGCCGACCATCGCGGCGACGAGGCGCGCCTCGGGGGGAGCGGAGCCGCCGTGCTTCTGCTGGGTGCGGATGTAGCGCTTGTTGTCCGGGATGGTGTAGGCGATGGCGCCGAACATGCCGACCATGATGCCCAGGAAGGGGAGGCCGCCAATGCCGGCACTCCAGCCGCGGCCCTGCTGGTAGACGATGGGGAAAGCGGCGAAGAGCATGTACAGGGTGCCGTAGACGATGGCCATGTAGAGGGAGAGGAGGAAGACGATGGGCTCGCGGAAGAGGAGGAGCCAGGGGCGGGAGAGGGCGACCTTGAAGGACTCCTTGAGGGTGGGGCGACCCTGCTGCTGGTCGAGGGCCGTGTAGTAGACCTTGCCCGTCATCTTGGTCATCTTCTCGGCGCGGCGGCGGAGGATGACGGGGGCGTAGGTCTCGGGGATGAGGAGGGTTCCCAGGATCCAACAGAAGCCGGAGAAGATGGCCAGGAAGCCCATGACCCAGCGCCAGCCGGCGCCGACGCCGAGGAAGCCACCGGTGATGGGGCCGAGGACGGGGCCGAGGAAGGGGGCGGCGGCGAAGAGGGCGGTGGCCTGGCCGCGCTGGGAGGCGGGGAACATGTCGGCGATGACGCCGCCCGAGTTGGTGAGGGGGCTGGAGCCGAAGGAGCCGGCGAAGAAGCGGAGGATGATGAGGGTCTCGATGTTCTGAGCGCCGGCGCAGCCCGCGCAGAAGGCGGTCAGGACGGCGTAGGTGCCGAAGAAGAGGACCTGGCGGCCGAAGAGCTCGCTAAGGGGCGCCCAGAGAAGGGGGCCAATCGCGAAGCCAAGGACGAAGAGGGAAACGCCGAGGATGGCAACGATCTGGGAGATCTGGAACTCGGCCATGATCTCCTGGACGCCTCCCGAGTAGGCGGAGGAGAGGAGGGCGACGGCGAGGGTGTTGAAGGCGGTCTCGAAGGTGATGAACCACTTCATGCCGGAGCTGAGGTTCATGGGGTTGCGCGGGTCGTCGGGGATCCAGCTGATAAGGTAAGGGTCCTCCTCGGTACCGTTTCCGGGGTACTTGTGCTCGAGCACCTCGGGGGTGACGCCGGCCTGGTCGATGACCATGCGCCAGTGCGGTATGCGGGTCACAGACCTGCTAGGCTCGATGGGGTCCGCCATGATTGTCGGGGTTTGCGATCGGCGCGGGGGTCTCAGGATGTCTGGCGCCAGAAGGGGAGAAAGGCGTCTCGAATACTTCCGCAGGGCGGGAGGGAAGGGGGGTAGTTATATTGGACGGCAGGGAGGGATCCGCGGCCAGACGTATTCGTACCACATTTTTTATGCGCTGGGGACGGATCCTCGGCACTCCGGGTGGAACAATCAGTGGAACGGTGGCACCGGCGCTAGGCCAGGGCTGGACTGGCGCGCCGGCTGGATGACGCCGGGTTTGTCGAAGGAATGGATCAGCTGTGGGCCCGGACGAGCTCCCTGCGCTGGGTCCGCGCGGAGATTGGAGTTTAGCGCTGGGACTTAGTGAATAACCATTAGTAAGTTGCCGAGGCGCGGATGCTTAAAATTGCCCGCGACCGACCCGACCGGCGGTTGGAGCTCCGACCGCCGTGATCCTGCGACCGGTGAGGCACACGTCTGCCGACGTTCCGCTTTCAATTCTGGACTCATGCTGGCCGTCTCTTGTTTTACCCCCCACACTCTGGGGCGATTTATTCACGTGGAAAAAAAACGCGATCAGGAAGCCTTGGAAATACATACAAATGCTGGATGCAGAAAACAAGACCAGAAACCACGTGCGGTTTCCTGGGCCCATCGGATCGGACCGCACTAACAAAACGCGACGAGATCAATCCCGCCGAGACCTCGGTGAGCCCTCCCGGGCCCCTCCCGCTAGGCCCTGTGCTGCGGGACCCGGCCCCTCGTATACCCGATCTCCACCTGAACAAAACTTTTGACTTCGATGGCATAACCCCTTCTGCACCCCGGCCGCGGGGCTCATCCCACGTCCCACGTGTCTAGCGCTTTACTTGTGCACAAAATGTGTCACTTCGGCCCAGCAGACCCTCCGGAAATTGCTGGTGCCGAGGGACGGGAAGCTCCGCTGAGATTATGCGATCGCAGCCCCTTAGCCCCTCTCTCGGCCGAGATGGCTGCCCGACTATGTGGGGGCCTTTGTAATCCCGACCTGATCCTCGCACGTATGCGAGAAGCGTTCCGAAGAAACCGAGATGATTCAACGCGGCTTGTTTCCACTCATTCAACGTTAGTAACATTAACTGCTATTTTCGACCAGATTTCGTCGATCCGGTCACGCGCCACGAAAATCCTTCTCTGGACCCGGGGCACCGGCTCCGTACGCAGCAGGTAGTACGTAGCACAATTCGGGCTGGAGATAAGGGCGAGCCCCGATGCGCAGCGAATTTTCCAAATGCGGCTCTCGTGTTGACGTCAGGCTGAGCGCGGGCGCTGCCATTCTTATTCGCCGCGGCGGTTATCCATCATGACGGAACAACGTTACAGCGGCACGCACTTGCGAGTTGCCAGAATCCCAAAATGCCAGAAAAGGGGTAGTGTCCTCCGGCTCTCACCCGGCACTTGACGCCTCGTACGACCGAAGGTGACGACGCGGCTCGGCGATGGCACCGAATGCGGCTTGGGTCCCCAGCCGGTCTGGGATCTCGCAGATGCGCCCTATCGCGGAGGGAGATTGATAGCAGGGACCTAAAACAAAAGAAAAAATTGATTTCCGCTGCACCTCGGGCCCGCGGGCGGGGCACCGATTAGGTGTGGGGCTTGGCTTTCACTGGCAGGGTCTGGCGCCGCCCGGGCCGCTGTGCTTGGTAACACTGCAGGCGGACCGGGCTTCCAACGTGACGCTGGGGTGCCATGGTGTCCGCACCGTCCTGCGGCCTCGGACTTATTCTACCTCGCAGGGCCGAGCTAAGCCCTGCGCCGTGCACGGCTTAAGTCCGTCTCTTCGGGGTTAGACCTGAGGGGAACGATAAAACTCGTATCCAATGATCTCCAGAACAGCAAAGGCGGATCTACATTGGTCCTGCCGGCACGCTTGTTCATCGGTGCGCCAGTCAACCCTTTCAATGTCTCTTCGTTTTGAAGGAATCTCTGGCGCCGCCCAGCCACGTGGTCCCGGGTCCCGCCACAGCGCCGCACCCACACTACCCCGGAGTCGGAGTACCCACTTCGGCCCTAGATCTGGACATTCCCCGGAAGGGAGGGGTCGCCTTCGTTGAGTCGATAACCTTAAAATAGGCTCTTTTTTCCGTGATCGAGGTTGTCCTTTCCTATATAAGACTAAGAATGCTAACCCATAGTCGTGTGTGTGGCAACTGCAAAATCACAGCTCTTGCCAGCTTAGTTTGTTATCGAACGTCGGTTTCAGCGACGGCACATCTCGGCGTCTTGTCTCTAATGGATCTCATGGAGTTGATGATCCGCAGCCTCCGGGCCTCGTGCGGGTATTCATTTCTAACCTTCGCGACATCTTGAGCACCACGTCGGCATCACCATAATGTCCACATATTCCGAAATGATAACCAGGGCGGACTAGGTTTAGTGACCATGCGGAAAGCATCCGATAGCTTGTGCAAAAAATGATTGGTTTGCCTACGGGACGTATATAATCGGCTCTTCGCCATTCTTTGTCTTATGTTTCCCGTCTGCAACCCTCCTGTTGTGGACAACATAAATAACAATCTGTAGCCCTGCGAAGACGACACCCACCGCCACCATGATAATAAGTGTCCGGAGACCCGTGTTGTAGCTGTATCGTGTTTGTTAGCCTCTGAATCCGCGTTTTGATGACCCCTGGTGTACCCACAATGGCGTGTCCTCGGCTCTGAAGTATTGTGTTCCGACCATCAGGCCGCTGATGGCGGACATCACCCACATCCTGGACAATCGACAAGGTTAATACATTGCTTGTCAAAAGGGCGCTAGGAGCACTCACGCGATACTAATGCTCCTCTCTCCCGGGTCCCTGCAGTTAAGCTGCACCCAAGAGTTATGTACAGGGTGGTACCCAACCGCGAAGCTATTCACAGCCGTCCATAGGCCCCAGCGCGACCACTTCCCGACGCTGGGATGCAAGCTTCTCGCCACGACCAGAGTGATTATGTAGCAGATGTGGGCGCCGATGACTGATAGGCCCCGCTTGTTGGTCTTGTCGCTTATGTAGGCGAAAATTAGCACGACAACTAGGGACAGGGATGCCCCGACTGCTGCTAGCGCGTTGGCCGCTGTGCGGTTGAATCCTAGAGCCCTGTGGTCCATGTTAGTGATACGCTCGGTCCAAGCTTTATATCCGGCTTGGAGACTCACATTATGATTGTCGGCGTGTAGGTCGTCAACGGGCTCCAGGTGGAGAACACGGCAAAGGTAGAGACGTAGTGCGGCCAGCGGCGGTAGTGGGAGACGGTCTTCCACACGAGCTTGAGCGGAATGTGCAGGCCTTGTGCACCCTCGCGCTTCTCTCTGTCGTCCAGCTCGAGGCGTCTCTGAAGGATACCTTTCTGTTCGCCGGAGAAGGAGACTAACCCCGGGCTTAATAGTGGTTGAGGTGTATCGGGAGACCCGGGAAGTATAAAGAGAAGGAGGAGGCCGACCACAATTGTGAATATCCCCTCGACTGCACAGTTAAACTCAAGTCAGTTCTCCGTACACCTCCGGTGCCGCTTCAGGTGGGTGAGTCCTTACTCATGAATAGCCACTGCCACCCCTTGATCCCCCTCTTCCCACCAAGCTGCAGTATCCCCGACGCGAGAATAGGGCTGATGGCGTTCCCACCGAACATTCCGAAGAAGAAGACCGCCACGCGCTTTGCGAGCTCGCGCTTCTTGTACCACGTTGAGAGGGTATAGACCGCGCCGGGTATGTACCCCGCTTCCGCGAAGCCGAGTATGAGCCGCGAGATGAGGAAGCCGGTTCGGTTCTTGACGAAGACTTGCATCGTGGCTACTATGCCGAAGCCGACTATTTGGCCGGATATCCACTTGCGGGGACCGAACTAAGAGTGGAACGTTAGCTTCTTCTGCCTCGGTGATACGCGCGGTTACGAGGGAATGTCGTGGACTGACCCTCTGTAGAAGCATGTTGCATGGTATCTCGAGAACTACGATTCCCATAAACATGAGCTGGTTTCCGAGGTTGATCGTCGCTTGGTCAATCCCGATGTCATTTGCGAAGCCGTCGGTCAGGGCGCTGGCGAGGTTCATGCGGTCGAGCTGGAAGACGAGGAGGCCTAGGAAGAGCAGCGGAAGAACGGAAGAGTCGATTCTAACAAGCAATGAAGCACACGATTAGTATTGGCATCTCAAAACGCGACTAGGTAAGAACGGGGATTAAAATGTGGTGTATGGCTTACTTTCTCCTGGCTCTGAGTTCCTCCTTCGGACTCCAATCCGACTGCGGCGGGGTGACGATGGAACCCTGGCTTGGGGAGCCATAGCTGGAAGCTTGCTCCTTCAAGTCAGTCATCTTACTGCTTTACAAATGTTGCAGTTGTATGGAAAGACAAAGTAGGCAAGGCGACAGAGTGTCTCCAGCCTCTAAGATGTAGAGACCGCTGACTATTCTCGGGCCCCTCAAATAATTGCGTCGACACACAGATAGATCTATGGTGGCAGGGACCTCCGCCCGATGGTGTCATCGCAGCTTTTCTGTCCGTTATGGATATAATTGGGGCCATGTATAGCACTGCACATGCACTGGATAGGACGGTACTTCGGAGTGATGGGGAAGGGGGGCATCCTGGCACAGCCTCTCCACTCACTCTCCCATTTGAAGACATGTAGTTGCTAAAAACTCCGCAGGAGTCGTTTTAGCGCGGTAGGATGTCCGTCATCCCTCAGATAAGTCTCGCACGCGGCGGCCGGGACTTGTTTCACAGCGTCCTGTTCGTTGACGGCCAGGCGGGATAGCAGCGACACATTTTGAACTCAATTACATCGTAATCTGGCACTGCATTTCTTTCACAGATATTAAACAAGACATTTCCGGACATTGAATGGCGCTCTAAAAACGCGTCTCCCAATTGTCGTCGCGAAAGAAGGCCGGCTGTGTTTGCGGGGACACGGCGATGGCGTGATATCACACAATATCTCGAACAAGGGGGCTGATCCTTCCCCATCCTAATGCGGCTCCCGCCAGTGCCATTGACCAGTGACACCACGGTTAAAAACGTGAGAATAATCGTCAATTGTAAATCAGGGTTTAACCCCACGTGCGGTCAATAGCCGGGTACATCTGATGTCCCAGGGGACTGGAGAAGGCTGGCGCACCTCCTCCCGCTCTGCCTCTTCCCGGTCCAACTTGGAAGCTTTGGAAGCCGTTTCTGTGACATCCTGTGACATCTAACTGGTCATCATTCCTCCCAGATTAGACTCCCAACTTCTCCTATTGGTCAATATGGTAGCCGCGAAACGCGTAGCCGTCATCGGGGTAGGCCCGGCCGGGGCCATCACCATTGATGCCCTCGCTCAGGAAAGGGCATTCGACTTAATTCGGGTATTCGAGCGCCGGGAAGGCCCCGGCGGATGCTGGTAAGTGCACCTCAAAGCACGGCAGGTTGCTGTATGTCCCATGATACTAACCATGGAATGGTATCACAGGGTTGGAGACACAGAGCGACCGCCGGTGGCTACGGACCTAGCCTCTCTCGCCGCCAGAAATGCCGACAAACCTGTCACTATTCCTGCAAAACTTCCAGCGCAAACAGCCAAATTGGACCAACCGCGCTTCGCCGACTCATCCGTGTATCCGTATCTCGAAACGAACATCGATGCCATACCGATGGAGTTCTCACAGGAGCCAATCCCCGCGGAACAAAGCGAGCGGTCAATCGCAATTCATGGACCGGATACCCCTTTTAGGCACTGGGAAGTCGTGAGGAGGTACATCAAGGGTCTCGTGGAGCGCCAGGGATACGAGGATATGGTGTCGTATAACACGACTGTTGAGCTTGCCGAGAAGGTTGGGAACGAGTGGAAACTTACATTGAGGCAAGAGGGGAAAGAGAGCGATTATTGGTGGGTGGAGTGGTTCGATGCCGTTGTCGTGGCGAGCGGGCACTATAGTGTCCCGTACATTCCGGACATTCAAGGCTTGGAAGACTTCCAGAAGGCTCGGCCTGGGAGCGTGCTGCATAGCAAGCAGTTCCGGGGCAAGGAGCAGTTCAAGGGAAAGGTGTGTGCCCTCATCTACTACGAACTCATCTTTACCATGAAATTTCTAGCGGCGTGCTGATTTGTTTAAGCGTGTTGTTGTCGTCGGAGCCTCCGTCTCGGCGGCTGACATCTCCTTCGACCTCGTCGACACAGCCATACACCCCGTCAACTCTGTCGTCATCGGACACGCTCCCAACGGCTACTTCGGCGACGAGGCTTTCAACCACCCCGATATCCTCAAGCGACCCTCCATCAGTCACGTAGACGGCCGAACAGTCCACTTTGTCGATGGCAAGTCTGCACCGGATGTCGACCACATCATCTTTGGGACGGGTTATACCTGGACGCTGCCGTTCCTGCCGGGCGTCGAGGTCCGAAACAACCGCGTCCCGGGGTTATACCAGCATGTCGTATATCGGGAGGACCCGACGCTCCTTTTCGTCGGGGCCGTATCGGCTGGCCTGACGTTCAAGGTGTTTGAGTGGCAGGCCGTCCTCGCGGCGCGGCTCCTGGCGGGTAGGACGGCACTTCCGCCAGTGGAGGAACAACAGAGGTGGGAGAAGGACAGGGTGAAGAAGAGGGGGGACGGGGTCAAGTTCACGCTCATCTTCCCCGACTTTGAGGATTATTTCGAAGAGCTGAGGAGGCTCGCTGGGCCGGGGGAAAGGGGACTCGGCCGCCAGCTGCCCCGGTTTAGGAGGGAGTGGTTCCGGGCGTTTTTGGAGGGCCACGAGAGGAGGAAGGAGATGTGGCGGCAGGAGAATGAGAAGGCCAGGACCCGGGCGAAGTTGTAGTGGTCAGGCGGTGATGGATGTAATAGGTTTATCGCAGGATAACCACTTGCAATCCTCGTGGATGATGAAGGCTGTTGTCAACTCGGCTTTATGTCGCGTCTCCATCAACCATTTCGCCATCATCAGGGGAAAATAAACAACCTGTGAAAGGGGGGCTTGTAGTGGGAACTCAATGTATATTGCTTTAAGATACTGCGGTGTAGCGACTAATGTCATATTAGTCGGCGTGTCCGAAACGAATACGAGATGAAGCGAGCAAGTAGTCTCGGTCATTTTACCATCACCATTAAAACCCAGCACGTTTAACCTTGTTGTCCCGTGACTGTTTGACGATGAGATGGATGGAATTAGGGGGCAGTTGCGTCTTGAACCCGTTGGCGCGTTCATACCTACGAGTGGTGTAGCCCCGGAGCGTCGGCGCTAGTATCTTCTACAAGCATGCCCGCCCAACGTGGTACGCAGAAGTGGGCTTTTGGGGCCGGCATTAATAAAGTTTCTGACTTTAATTCAAGGTACGGGCGAAAAGAAAGACACAATTGGCACCTTGATAAGATAAGGGGCGGAGGTTAACGCTTGCGTGGAGTCGGCGGGGGGCCGAGGTTGAGTGTTGAGTCAGGGGGCGGAGCTGTGAAAAATTTCCTTCTCACCCCGCCTGTCGTTATCACTTGCCTCTAAAACCCTGGAAAACTCGAGGGGAGCTATGACCAAGTTTTTGTTGGGACCCGTGCACAAAATATGCGGGAAGCAGAAGGCGCTATACCTGATTCGGATTAGTGCTCCCAGCTGAATGCGGTGGGGCGCGGCAGTTTATCACGAGGGTTCCACACAGATTCGTCGCATCAACACGCTCTGATAGGTATTTTGATGACGCCTTTTGTCTTGGTCCTGCGCGCTTTTTTTCCCCCCTCGCTTACCTGAAGATGCTCATTCCCCGACTCCGACTCCCCGCAAGTATACTCTCGCGCCCTGCTACCCCGCTCCGCGCCGCGACTCAAATCCCGCTCAGAACAGCCCGCTTCTGCTCATCAAATTCCAAGCCGCCTCCACCCCCTTCCCGGACGACGAAGCACAACTACGCCGACATGCCGCAGACCGACATCGTCAGCTACCTGGAGCAGAGCCAGGAGCGCATCTTCGAGAACAACCGCGCGTGGGCAAAGGGCCAGAAGGAGAAGGACCCCGAGTACTTTGACAAGCTGGGCGCGGGCCAGACGCCCGAGTACCTCTGGATCGGATGCAGCGACTCGCGCATCCCGGCCGAGCAGATCGCGGGGCTGCAGCCCGGCGAGGCGTTCATTCACCGGAACATTGCGAACTTGGTGTCGAACATTGACCTCAACTCTATGAGTGTCATCGAGTATGCTGTCAGGCATCTGAAGGTGAAGCACATCATCGTGTGTGGGCACTACGGGTGCGGAGGCGTCGCGGCCGCCATGACGCCCAAGGACCTCGGAATCCTGAACCCGTGGCTGCGGAACATCCGCGACGTGTACCGCCTTTACGAGAAGGAGCTCGACGCCATCGAGGACCCGACGCAGAGGGGCAACAGGCTCGTGGAGCTCAACGTCATCGAGCAGTGCAACAACGTCATCAAGACGGCCGCCGTTCAGGAGTCGTACTCAAAGAATAAGTACCCCGTCGTGCACGGGTGGGTGTTTGGGTTCCACGACGGGCTGCTGAAGGAGCTGCACGTTGATCACGAGGGGATGCTGAAGGATATCCAGAAGATTTACAACCTCATGGAGCCGACGGAGAAGGCGGCGACTCAGGAGGGGACATAGACTGGGACTGGGGGGCTGTTCGGCGAGCGTTGGGCTCGGGGTGGAGTTTCTAGTATCAATAAAGGCGCATCGGGTTCATTGACATGTGAAGCGTGGGTTCGAGTCACTTCGGCAACCAACCCGCCACTTCCTCGGTACAGGAGATTCGCCCACCGCTCGACTACTCGTCACATGGTCCATAGTTCCAGAACCCACGCAGACCGACACATTACTCCTCTTCCAGCCTTTCAGAGCGATTCAGAAGGGGCATGTCATCCGTCACCCCCTTGATCTCGCTCTTGCACCACAGATTCGTCCCTAGGCCGTTCACCAGCGCCCTCCCGAACCCTTCCTTCGGAATCTCGACGCCGTCCGCCCCCTCGCCGATCAGATATAGCGCATCGACAGTCCCGACCGCCACGCACAGGTAATCCTCGCCGTCGGGCTTATAATACATCACGGACCCGCACTCGGAGCAGAATGGCCTAGTCGCTCGAGATGACGCGCGGAACTCCTTGAGGGTGGACGTGTCGGTCGTCCACCGGAAGCCCGAGGTCGCGACGCTGTGGCTCACCATGAAGAGGCTCGAGAGGTTCTTGCGGCACTGCGTGCACTGGCAGGTGCCGCTGCTTGCCGCAAAGTCGTGGTCGGCGGGAAAGTCGATCTTGTAGCGGAGGCGGGCGCAGAGGCAGCCTCCCTCGATGGTCCTGGGGGTCGGACCGATACTGGTGTTTTGGCTCATAGCGGGCAAGGATTATCGGGATATTCTGGGGATTGAGTTTGTCTAGCGTTGCTGTTTGAAAAAGACTTGATGTGCCGGAATAACGGGAAGACGAAGTTGAAAAGTCGGAAGGTTGCCCCGCCTGTCTTATAGCTGCGTCATAATTAAATGGGTGCAGGCACTTTTCGTGTCCATGTCAATGACGCCCTTAGAATCAGGTATTATTATCATACCGCCTCATACGCCTTTGTTTAAAAAGCGCACATGTACTCGGCGCCCTTATGGCTGGCTTCGGCAACCCGCGCATCATAATCGGCCACACTACGGCCCGTGCTTACCTACAGACGGGTATGGGCCACCGTACGGAGCCCAAAGAGCCTGTGCGAGACACAGAATCTGGCGACTTGCTATAGCTAGAGTGCGGAATCAGATAATGTGATTATATTACGGTGAAATTTACTACCGTAGGTAGGGGCTGTTACAAAGACGTGCTTTGCGGTGTGCGCTACTAATAAGGCATGCTAGGCGTGAATGATAGATGTCACATCTGGAAAGATATCTACTGGATCGAGGCTGATAGTTGGCCTCAGCAAGTCAAGAGTATTATCATTCACACGGGCTTTATTGCCACGTATCACGTACATCTTATTTATAATAGTATAGTACACTATTATTTCAGGGATGGATTTATAGTCTCGCGAAACCTCGCCTTATAAAACTAGTATAGACCTATCTATCTCGTATACGATGTATACGATAAGCGTACGTGTCTATCTATCCCCTGCTATATGGAGAATAGAGACCTATGCCTTCTCGGTTATCTTATATTTAACTAGGGAGGGAATCCTACATGAGGATCCGTAATTCGCACTATTAACTCAAGCGAATCCGTCGTTTCTAGACACCGATATTACCTCGCTCTTATTTGTTCCATTAGAAGGGCGGAGGGACGGGATTTGTACGAAATGGAAACTTTAACATGCGTAACCCTGGTGCCGCAAAGGGATTATTGTTTTCGACTGTTTTCTATTGAGACAGCCTTCTTTTTCTCTATCCACGACGTCTTTATGTGACGATGCCCTAGCTCGTCTCCTTCATCAGAGACTCGACCTCCTTCAGAATCCCAACCAGCTTCTCCTCCCTCAACTTCCGACAAACAAACTGCACACCAACAGGCGAGTCCTTGTACACCTCCGGACCCGTGTACAACTTCTTCATCTCCTCGTCACCCCAGTCATACGGGAACCGCTCCGCCTCGATACGGGGGTACGCCTCCCGCTCGTACCACTCCCTCGGCGCGACGTCCTTGACTGGGTCGACCGTCGTGACAGGGACGTTTCCGGTGGTATAGTCGAGCATGTTGTAGATAGTCGCGTACGAGTTGGATACATACTTACCGTGCGGAGGCGCGGGGTGCGCCACGGCTGGCGCTAGGATCGTGTCCAGACCGAAGCGGAGCCAGAGGTCGTTGTAGCAAGAGGCGATCTCGGAGCGGACGACGTGGTTGGCGAAAACCTCGGGCGTGGTGAGGAATGAGGCGGGCGAGCCGGTGGCCGTGCGGGGGACGACAGGCTCGCCAGACGCGTCGATGTGCTTCATGACGGAGTAGCCGCCGGACTGGACGTTGGACTTCATGGTACAAGAGGTTCCACGGCGGTGGAGGTCCTTGATTTCTTCGGCTGGGAGGTCGATGATGGTGTGGCCGGCGGCCTTTAGCATGGCCACGGCTTCTTTGACAGCACGCTGAGATTGTTAGCCTATCTTGATTATGGCCTATTCCAGGGAAGAATAATGTTGGGAAGGGCTTACAGTGACAGGTGGAGTCGGGTAGACGACACCATCATCCCAAATCACACCGACAACCAGCTTCCTACCCGGCCTCTCGGCCTGGTTCGTGTCCCAAGGCATGGGAATGCAGCTCTCGTCCGAATCCCACGGCTGCTGGTGAAGCAGCGCCCTAAGCCACAGCTCGAGGGACGACACGCTACGAGCCACGGGGCCGAGGGCCGCGTTTACCGACTCGTTACCGTCGCCGGGCGCCATGAGGCCGCCGAGAGGCGTGCGGCCTGTGGAGGTTTTTAGACCCCCTGCAAGAGGCGGTTAGCGCCATTACTTTCATGTCTTTGATCCATGCGACTTGAAACGAGAAATCCCTCCGACAACAGAGTTATAGCACGGGGGGCGGTTAAACTCACACAGCCCGCAAAAGGCGGCCGGGAACCGGATACTACCCCCACCATCCGTCGCCGAGCCAAGTACACTCCCCTTGGCTGCAACGAGGGACGCCTCGCCACCGCTGGAGCCGCCCGCCGAGAGGTTGAGGTTGTGCGGGTTCTTGGCCGTCCCGAAGACGTTGTTGATGCTCTCTACCATGAGGAGGGCCTGCGAGACGTTGGTCTTGGCGTAGATGATGGCCCCTTCTGCTAGGAGGGACTTGGTGACAGAGCTATCGGTGGTAGGGATGTTAGGGATCCAGGAGGCGAGGCCGGACGTTGTGGGGACGCCTTTGACGTTGAAGCAATCCTGCAGTGTGTTAGTTTTGATGTGAACTTAGAGTGAGACATCGACCGGGGAGAAACAGTTCGGTGTATACGAAAGTAACATACTTTCAAGGAGACCGGCAGGCCATGCAGCATTCCGACAGGCCGACCCTCCCTCTCCATGTACTCATCAAGCCACCGCGCCCGCACGAGCGCCTGCTCGTACATAGTCTCTGTAAGACAGTTCGCCGTCTGATGCGCGATGCTGGCGCGCTTGCAGAACGCCTCTGCCACCTGGACGGCGGTGTACCGCCGGGAAGCCACACGCTCCACAATGACGGCGGCATCGTCGATGTCTGTGATTTCGAGGTCTACGCTTGAGAGGACGCCGGAAGTAAGGACAGCCTCGTCTGATGGAAGGAGCTCGCCCTTTTCGACTTTGGAGGATAGGTCTGCGGGGAGAAGGTGAGACTTTGGGATGGAGTCGCGGAGAGCCTTCCTCTTCTCGGCCACGGCAGCTTGCCAGTTGTCAATCTTGTACGGGGGTCCCATGTTGAGCTTGTTCTGACTCGGCGTGTCGGTTGCGGACTCGACTTCACTGAGTATGCATTGAAATGAGGAGTGGCATAGCAAAATATAAGCCAGCTCCCCTCTCCTTCGGCGCCTCTTTCGGGGTCTCGTACGTTCCCTTGGCGTTGTGGGTCAAGACTAACGGGCTATCAGTTCCACACACAGTTGGCCGCGGGGCGATTTCTTCCCCTGACGTGGCATCGATCGCCGGAGTGGGTCCCTCGGGGACTCCGGAAACCGGCTCACTGTGGTATTCAGGACTAATTGCCGAGAGGGAATCCCTCGGCGCTTTCCGTGACGTCGTCTTCGCGATAATCGCAACCTTTGGAGTCTCTCCAAAAGTGATGGTAAGGTGCCCGCTAGATATATTATTTACGTGACGGTGTCGAGGTATGTCGGGGTTGGGATGGCACACGGTTGTCGAATCGCAACGGAAGACGAACACTCGCAGTTCAGTTTAATACATGGTTGCTGGATCGGTGATGATATCGCAGTCATTAAAATCACCAAATAGCTTCAGGATCTCTAGTGTGTAATCATGAATCTTATTGTGACGTCGTAAAATGGGTGGGTAAGTGGTGATACAGCTAGAAAATATCCACTCGAATCTCCAATCACTCCTTGAACCCAAGCTTCTCGTTCGCCATCCTCCTCATCTCCCTCTGACCCGGCGTAATCCCCTCCTCATTAACATCAAACGGCTCCAACCCTAACGCTCTCAACCCCTCCTTCGAAAGAATATTCTCCCTCCGAGCCCCGTGGTCCGCGTGATCCTTCTCCAGCTCACCATGCTCGTACTTCTCAAAGTCCTTCGGCGTGCTCACCTCGGTGAAGGCCCTCCGCATCTCGAGCAGGTTCTCAATGTTGTAGGGGCAAAGCGGCACACAGGCGTTGTAGCTCACCGACGAGTCGCGGGTGCCCGGGTGGAATTTGTCAACTTCGTGGATGACGTCGCAGTGCCAGAAGACGTAGTCGCCCGGCTTGACGGGGGGGATGCCGACCATGCTCTTCTCGCCCATGCGTAGGTGGGGGTGGAGCTTGTCGGTGGGGAAGAACTGGAGGTCGCCGGGGGAGGCGCCGGGGAAGAGCGGGGTCACGTCGTCGAAATTTTCGTCGAGAATGAAGAAGGGGCGGAGGAGCTGGTAGGCTGTTGAGAGCTTTAGCTCCGGGACGAGGCGGAGGGTTCCCTCGCCGGTGTTGGTGTGAGAGAGGCTTATCCAGCCCTGAAGGGAGCGGAAGGCCGAGCAGGACGCTGTTCTGGCCGTTAGATACGACACCTGGAGAAACATGCCCAAGGGGTGGAAGGGTTTCCATCAGGGGTGGTGACTTACCTCCGGTGGCGTAGAGATCAGTCTTGGCGTCGGAGCGGTGGTCCGCGTTCCACGGGTCGTAGTCCTCCCACCTGCCCTCGAAGATCTCGCGGTAGCACGCACGGTACTCGGGGTCCTCCCAGCGTTCAATGGCGCCGCTGTCCTGGTGGGCGTTTAGGGTGAACTCCTCGTCTGTGAGACTCAAGTCAGCTGCAAATTCCATCGTAGGAAAAAAAAGGTATATCCTGTTACTCACCGCGAGAAGGGTGGCGGATGCGGAACCTATCGGCATACGCAACCTGGCTAGCCATATCGAACAGCGCATCATCCGAGCTGAGATGCCACAGCTGGCTAACTGAGTGCATCGCCTTAAGAACCTTGGGGTGGCTCCGGATCTGCACCTGTGGCCTTGTCCAAAAGAGGCTGAAACTCTGGGGGTCGTGCTTGGGGAACCCCGCGACGTTGGGGTGCTCCTTTGTGTACTTCTTCAGCTCCGCCTCCCAGCCCGAGGCCTCCTCCTCGGGGACAACCCCGCGGATGATGACGCACCCCGTCTGACGGACGGTGTCGGCGAGGGCCTTGGGGAGGTGCCCATCATTGGCCTCGATGTCGGAGAAGTTGATCTCCGGGATGGCCTTGGGACCGGCCTCCGCGATGCGGTTCGCCTCGACCTCTAGGGCCTTGACTAGACGGTGGTAGGAATCTACGAGGCGGGCCCTGTCCTCGGGCTTGACGATGGACTGCTTGAGTTTGGAGAAACGCTCTTCTAGCAGGGGGCAGCTGTTTGGGGCGTTTAGAGTTTTGGTCAGATGTTAAGGGAGGGTGGTGGAGACGTACGGATACTGCGCCTGCTCGACCTTCTGGGCCTGCTCTTGGGGGCTCATGGTTTCCGTCTCTTTCCTTTGACTCGAAGTATGAGGTTTAGGAAGAAGAAAGGTCTGGTCAAGGTTGATGCGAAGGAATTAAGATGCGGAGAGGGATAGAGGATCATAGCCATCTGTGACCTCCCTTTATACTACTCGGGCGCTGTCCGGTGCCCCGCGACCGAAGTTGGCCGCGGGGCGACAATGAGGTGTGAGTTCCACAGCACTTATCCGCAGTAACACCGACGTGGAGTTCGATCCCGAGACCCGACCTTGAGAAATTAGTAATAGGGGACCCGTATGTTGGTGGAGAACATGGTGGGTGGGGGGATTATTCAACTGTTTCGGTCTTCAATTTGTCTCGGGAAATGGCTCCGCGGGTGCTCCTCAGGCCATCACACTTCTCTACCCAGGCACGTTGCTTCTCAGTGGGGAAACGATGCTAAAGACATCAACCCAAATTTTCAAGGTGCCTACTGAAGAAATTTTGGATTTACTACTCATCTGCGGCCCCGCCATTCTCCGAGAATCGCTCAAGCAACAAGTTCATCCGCAACAGCGGCAGCGCCGCAAACTCGAACCGCTCCGCCAACCGACACAGCTGAACCCTGAACCCCTCTAGCGCCTCCCTCCTTGCCTGGTAGACGCTGTTGTCGGTGCTTGACAGGAGCGCGGTGATCATGAAGCTACCTATCACGGCAATGTTGGATTTGCAGTCTAGACGAGGAAAGCCAAGTAAGTACGGATGGTGCGATAGAAGTCAAGAGAAGTAAGGCGATGGACTTACAGCTAAGCCAGAGGCCGTCGAGACTTTCCCTCTCCAGGAGGTCCTCGAATACGTTCGATAGATCCTCGAACAGGAGCGTCTCTCGCGCGATGTCGTAGTATGACGTCCCGCCTACGCATGCGAAGAGGGCGCGCTGGATGGAGACTGCAATGCCGTAGTATGCAAAGACAAATGCATAGTCTGGCAGAAAACAACCGTTACCATTCTGGTCGAGTGCCGGCACGCGGCAGGGGGGATCCAGGGGCTCACCATTGATGACTCGACTGGGACGGAGCAGGACGGAACCCTGTTCCGAGAGACACTCCCCTAGCTGCGCCTGGCAGGTGCTGGCGCGCGAGAGTGCCTCCTCGGGCGGCATCATACACGAGTTGCGGTTGATGGTGTAGAAATTGTCAAGGACACTCGAGAGGACCCTCGTCAGCTTCGAGAGCATGACGAACGCCTCAACGGACCGAGAGAGGTAGCCCGCCGCAGGGAGTGTCGCGTCAACCGCAAAGTCGTCCACCTCGAGAGGCGCGACGCTGAACTGCCGATCGTCGATATGGCTTGGCCTCCCTAGCCAATGCGCCAGCCTGGAAGTACCTCTTAGCGTCTGTCTCGAGTAGATGTTAAGCCGGGGGTACCTACCATTTATCGTGCATGTAGACGGCCCACCAGAGGATCCGTCTCATCCGCCGCTCGGAGAGGCACGTGTTCCACCCCGCGGGGTCAACATGTAACCCCGTGTCCTGCGCCAGCGACACGAGCTTGGAACAAGATCAGCCTTCGATGCCCACTTTCCGGATATGGGGGGAAATCTCCGCGCGCCCACCAGAACACGGCGGCACTGTGTACTTGTAACTCACCTGGCCTGTCAGCGCCCAGAAGCCGGGGTGGTTCGGCTCCCGGACGATGCGCGGGGGGATCTGCATGTAGAGTAGCATCGCCTGCACCGTCCTCAGCGTCGGCGTCCGGGCCTCGAGTGTGACTGCCGAGAAGACGAAGTCGTACAGCGGGTCTTTTGGGACGGGCGAGACGTCTTGCAGGGCGGGGGAGTTGTTCCAGAAGACGACGGCGGCACAGTAGATTGCGGCGGCGAGGGATGCGGGGATAGTGCCCGCCAAGATTGAGGATTCGAGGGAGTCGCGGTCTTCGAGGATCGGCAGGCTGGGGTGGACGTAGGTGTAGTAGAGGGTTAGGAGGTGGGACTTATGGGGGCCAATGATGGAGTTGACCTTGTCGAGGTTGTAGATTTCGCTGTTGGCGTCTAAAAGGGTATCCGGGTATGACTGGACGTGTGTAAGTCTTCTGGCTACGCAGCGCGAAATGGGACGAAGATACCGTAAAGTAGGCCGGGGCCATGTCATCCGCGAATATCTTCCACACCCTCCAGGTCGAATGCCCAAAACTATTCGCCTCGTCAAAGGGCAGGTGCCTGAGCAGGTACACATCTTGGTCACTGCTACTCCCGACGTACAACGCCGTGCGGCCTGGCACCATTGTGGTGCGGATGGGCCCCCCCACGTCGTCCTCGACCTGTCCTTGGCGGTCCCTAACATTCAGGTAAGGAGAAGGGGCTCCACCTCCATCGTCCCCGGCGCTTGCGCCACGCGGTCCGCTGGCCGCACCCGGCTGGGGTTGTGGTAGGGGTTGGGGTCGCCCCGCGGGCTGGCGCCTCCGGGGTATCTGGGGATTTGTGGGGCGGCCCTTCTTGACCGGGGCCGCCGACTCAAAGGTGCATGAAGTGCCCCGGTGGTGACATAACACGCAATCCTTCTGCCCCGCCGGGACGAAGCAGCCCACCCGACGGCGTCGGCATCCGTCGCAGCTGTGCCATGGGGAAGGAGATTAGTATCGGTAGTGACAGAGTGACAGATGGCACCAAATAATGCCACTTACGGCCGTTGCTTCTTAGACCGGTAGGGCCTGATGGTCGAGCCCGTCGCTTTCGCAGCGCCGGCCTGCGGTTTGTCCGTCATTCGGATAAGCGGAGGATGGTAGTAGTGGAGGCCCGGTACCTCGGGACGCTAGTCTTGGAGACCGGCCAGTGCTGCGCGGGGGTGGTTGGTTGGGTATCTGATACGCGAGACCGGCGAGGACCGAAGAAGCCCGCGGGGCGTTCCTTAAATGAAACGCGGTTTTCATCGCCACTGACGCTAGTTGGCAGCCACATTCATTGCGGGGGATTCGCACTAGTGGATGCTGATCTATAACGAACGGCAAAGCGCCAATGCGGCAATTTCATCGCGGGACTTGTGATTGGTCCGTTGAAGGGCAACCCCGCAAAGGCAGTTGCCCGCGGGGCGACGCTCTTGCGCGGTCCCCCACTCGCTGATAAGCTCTCCCTTGGGTGAGTCTGGGGGGCGGGCCTCGGGACTCTGGGGGTCTGTGGGTCTGGGGGTCTGGAGGTCTGGGGTCCTGGGGTCCTGGGGTAGGGAAGCTTGGCTGGGAAAACGCCGATATCCCGTTGCCGAAGTACTTTGTAGACAATGGACACGGACGAACATGGAAGGTACGAACTGTACAAGCCGCAGCTACCGAGGATCTGGGGTTGTTCCGTCCGCGGAGGGGGTGCACATGGGGTTCCCCCGGACCCCGGACCTTCATAAGAAATAACTGGTGCCCTCACTTCCTCATACGTGCTGTGAATGTCTCCCTTTAAATCTTGCATCATCCTAGGAACAGACCCCCCAGCCGTACGAGGGAAACTAGGTCACAATGGGGTTCACGAAACCAGCCGTCCTGCGGGAGCTAACTCCGCGTCTGCTCCGCATATATCTATTTGCATCGGTTCGTTCACGGGGTTCGCAAGATGGGGGCGGGAGAGGGGTGTTTCGCTAACCAGGGGCCGTGGGAACCGGACAGATTGGTGCAATGGTATGTGTCTCCATCGTGAACTCCGGAGAACAAGACAGACCACCCAACAGCCAATGTTGGGAGTGGATGGCAATGTCAACTAATACTAACACGTTTCATTTCCACAGAACTTTGGTTACGATAACAACTGGTGGTCCGGTGTCATCAACTCCCAGAGCTTCAACGACGAATACGGCCGCTCCCCAGCTCCCGGCGAACCGAAGACCCTACCCTCGGACTGGCTCTCCATCGCAAGCGGCACCCCGATCGCGGGCTGGATTGTCGGCTGTTTCATCGCCAGCTACATTACCAGTTCCCTTGGCCGCAAGAAGACAATTGTTATTGTCTGCGTGGTCGCGCTTATCGGCATGATTCTGCAGTGTTCTATCCCTAGCTACTGGGGGATTATGGCCGGTAGGCTGGTCAACGCGCTGTCAATGGGTAAGCCTCCCTTTTCCATCTCCTACCCTTTATCGGCGCAACTTAGATCTCGGAAAGCGATATGCATGGGAGCTAATGAAATACGTTGCGTTAGGAATCGAGGCAAACTGTGTGCCCATGTACATGGCAGAGCTGGCGCCGGCGTCTATCCGAGGTGGCCTCGTCAACTTCTATCAAAGCTGGTTGTACGTCGGAGGTGTCCTGGCATCAGCTACGGTGTACGCATCCACAACGCACTTAGATGGGAAATGGGCGTATATGACTCGTAAGTGGAGAACTTCCCCTCCGTCCTCTCCACTTAATCTCCTTAGTGGTCGGCAGTACCTTGCGGTTGCTGACATGGCCGAAACACAGCAATTGTCGTCCAAATCGCTCCCCCAGTCCTCCTCCTCTCTGCGGTCTGGTTCATCCCCGAGTCCCCTCGCTGGCTCCTCTGCGTAGGCCGCCGCCAAGATGCGCTCGACGCCCTCAACTACATCCGCAAAGGAATAGCCACCCCTGAAGAGATCGAGGTGGAGCTCAACCTCATCGAGCAGGCCATGCTCCAGGAGGAAGAGAACCACCGCGCGACCGGATACATGGCCTGCTTCCAAGGCTCGAACCTGCACAGGACATTCATAGCGATCGGGGTGCAGTGCCTCCAGCAGGGACAGGGCAACTCCTTCATCACGACGTATCTAGTCATCTTCCTGAAGCAGGTCGGCATGGATGACCCCCAGCTCATCGCTTGCGCGAGTATGTGCTGTAGCCTAGGAGGTTCCATGGCGTCGTTCTACCTGTCTGATAAGATTGGGCGGCGTCCCATGTTGCTTGGTGGGTCGTTCTTCATGGCGGCTCTGATGTGGACGATCAGCGGGCTGGCGGGATGGACGCCTGGGGGTATATCTGGGAGTGTTGCACAAGGGTGTGTTGCTGCCATGTTGCTCTACGTAAGTGAAGCCGAGTCCCCAGGCGTTGGACTAGGGCCTTCATGATTCTAACTCAATTCCCTTGGCAGAATGCTTTCGCCGCCGCTTGTTGGGGTTCAGTGATGTGGGCGGTAACAAGTAAGTACTCCGCATCTTTGACACTCCTTGTCATTCTACGTTACGTTTCTGGGATTAACGGCTAATAATGCTGCTCGCTACTTCTAGCCGAGGTATCGACCACGCAGCTCCGCGAGCGTACTATCTCCATTGCCACCATGGCAAGCTTCTCAACAAGCATCGTCATCACCTACGTCAACCCCTTCGTCCAGAACGAGCCGGGAAATCTCGGGTCGCGGGTGGGCATGATATACGGAGGCGTCTCTGTCCTCTCCATCATCTTTGTCTTCCTGATTGTGCCCGAGATGAAGGGGAGGAGTCTGGAGGAGCTAGATGAGCTGTTCCATTCACGGGTGAAGCCGTGGCGGTCTACAAAGTTTGTGGCGACGGGTATTGGTGCTCAGATCACCAACATGCAGGGTGTCAAGGAGGGAGGAACCTCAGCAAAAGTTGTGGAAGACGTGGACGAAGTGGAAGAGGCAGACAGAGATCGAAAGGTTGCCGCGTAAGATGGTCTATTCTCTTGCATGGGGTTAACCGGGACGCTCTAGGGACGCTCTAGGACTTCTCCGTTTGTCTTGATTTATATTCACCCTTGGATATCAGTCCCTGCGTCGTGTTAGATAGCTTGGCGGCATGTAAATGCAAACAGGCTCGCTCACCATACCGCCTTGAGGTGCCCTGGTATCACTTAAGACGTGACATGCAAATTGTCTTCTCTCAGGTATTACTCCGCCCTTTGATTCTGGCATTTAATGCTGTACATCCCAGGGAGACATATTTCCCAATCAGGGACGACTCACGACGATGGAACGCATGTGGAACGTCGCATTACTACATCATACTTTCTATCCATAACACGCCTTTGAACGCTATTTGAACAATTCCCCGGCAAGGCGATGTCGTGAGCCTATTATGACAGGAGCCAGGCCTGGATTTTCGAGGGCAGGTCGTTTTGCGTCAAGGCACCGAGTGTTCTCAAGCTCCGTCCCACACGAACTTCTGCTCGACCCCGGGAATCAATGGCCTCAGCGCCACGCCATAGTCCCCTGCATTCGGTGTCCTCAAAAGCGTATGGATGTGGAACTTGGCGGGCTCTTTGTTTGTCAGGAACACCCCAGAGTGGTGGTCGAACTCCACGATGACGACGGGGCTCTGGATCCTGTAGTAGAAAGGGTCGTCGTTCCCGAATGACCCGATCCAGCAGAAGTATGTCTCGTCGTACCACTTCTTTGCGTTGTTGATGCGGATTTCCCGTGCCTTCTCGGGGAGGTAGAGAAAGTACTCGCGGAGGATGCCGGTGACGATATCTTGCTGTTCGGCCAACATCTCCGAGACGAGGATACCCTCGTACGGAACAACGCGGTTGTCCCGATACGCCCCGCACAGGTGGCGCTGGTCGTCGTGGTTCCACCTCCCCTTTGGCATCGCGGGGTCCTTCATCAGCTTGTAGACCTGGGCCATTTCTTGCTTCTCTGCGGAGAGGTTCTGCATCAACTTCAACCCTAGCTTCTCCTCCTCTTGTAGGATTCTCGTTCCCGCGAACGTCCCCTCGTCAATCATATTTGGCTCGGCGCCCGTGAACCACGGGGAGATGACGATCTGACTCCTGTACAAAAACACGTTGAGACAAAGGTGATGGCCGTAGAACGAGAAACCCCACGGCCGGTCCATCGACGGCGTGCCGAAAAGAGCAAAGTTGTACGAGTACTCGTTGCACACCCGCGGCGCCTTGACGAGCTCGCCTAGGAAGCCGTTGATCCGCATCGCGCCAACGGCCTTCTCGTAGCCCTCTGGAGACAGCGTCGCGCGGAGGACGGCCATGGCAGAGTCACGGAGGGGAGGGCTGAGCTCGTCGAGGCGGATGCCCTTGTCTGAGAGGAGGAACTCGGGGTTTGACCAGGTGCGCCACTCGGGGGAGTCGATGTGGTAGGGTTCCAGGCTGATATTTTCCTTGGCGAGGTTGTTTAGGAGGGTGTTTGTGGCTGCGACGATGTCTTTGATGGGGATACCCTCGTCGGCGAGCTCGAACAGGCCGGGCCGAACGTTCCCTGCTTATCGTAAGAGCCTGTTGTGCCTATAGCTCTCTAAACAACGTACCGTCATTTGTCACGCCCGTGAAGGGCTCCTGTAGCAGCTTGCGCCAGTGTAAATACAGCCCGTGGAGCCATGGCGGCATACCCCCCTCCTTGAACTCCTTCGCGTACACGTGCGCGTCCTGCTTCTGCATTGCCGTGAAGCGGGGAATGCTTAGATCCGGTAGGTACTGGTGGTACGTTGCCGCCGGCGCGGCGGGCGTGGAGGTAGGATGAGCCATTGCGCGTTTAAGGATTTGCTTTTACTCACGGGTATATAGAGCTGGGTAAGTTGAAGTATGGACGAGGTAGCGTAGTTTTATCTTTGGAGATGCTATGTAAGCGTCGTTCGACGTCCCCGCATCCGATTGCCGATTTAGCCTCCGTCCCCACATGTCTGACCAGTTTAGTCACTAACCCCGCGCCCGAATCGCGAGCTGGTCGGCATTAGATTTGCATGCCGAGTGTTAAAGACGGTCTGCTCGAAGAGGATCGCGTGTCCCGTCGCGGGTGTCTGCCGATGCCGGCCGGGACATGGTGTCCGAGAGCAGTAAAAGGATCCACTATGTGCGAGGGCAAAGACGGCATTTTGTGACGCCCCGCTCGCAGGCAAAATTCGGGCCCGAAAGCTCTTTAAAGCGCCTTTACACAGAGATGAGTAATCCCGACCTTATCGAGAGGCTCTATATAGGTGCACACCCTTGACAATCTCTAGACACAGGGGTGAGCGCGTACCGAGCCCTAGCCTGATTTACACTCGGAAAATTCCCGAACTATTCTTGTTTCGTAATGTGCCATGTATTTTGCCGTAGATCAGTGCGGGGATTGCCATATTCGAAGTTCACGGCCTTCCTACCTTGGAAGCAATTTAATAGCTTAGATGCAGTTGATGGCTTATATATGAGCGGTCTTTGAGGACCTCTTGGTTGTAATAGTCCCTGTCTCCATATATCAGGGCTCACACTATTTTCAATGCTCACGTCTTCTGCATTTAGGAGAATGTAACGATCATCAAGCTTTCCCGTAGAACAGGGGTATGACGAGTCTAACTAGGATATGCTTATTGGCGCTGACATACTGTTTAAATTTGGAACATTGATTCCCGTGTTGTTTCGCAAAGTTCTTCACTTAATGAGCTCTTTGAATGTCCTGGGACACTGCTTCTATCACACTTTCCACTCATAGCAGTTGAATAACTTACTTGCCACGGCAAGCACCACCCATGATGGCCCAATTCACGAGGACTTTATAAAGAAACCCTACGAGTATTGAAGCCATATAACCTGAGTCTATGCCGTGTTACTAACCGACTCGATTAGAAATCTCGAGCCCGGCGGCTACCTCGAGACATTGTTCACCCCATCACTTCCGACGACGGGACTCTGACCCAGAAGTCCCCTATTGGGCGCCTCACCGCCCTCTGCATCGCGCCTACAATGCTGCCGAGCGCCCTATGTACCTAGCCCCGAAGTATATGGGTTACTTCGAGCGTGCCGGCTTTGTTGACGTGGTGGAGCGCCGCTTTAAATGGGCCCTCAACGAGTGGCCCAAGGATCTGTACTACAAGGAAATCGGCGAGTGGACGAGAGAGAACCTGGATAGCGGCATGGAAGCACTGTTTTTTGCCCTCTTAACCCGGTTCCTTGGGTGGTCGTCGGAAGAGGTGACGGTATTCTCTGCCGAGATCCGGGCGGCGCTGAGGGGTCGGAGAGTGCATGGGTATATCCCAATATGAGTCCGCGGTTTTGCGACTTTTTAAAGAGAGATTGGAGAAGCTGACCGGCGTTAGTTTTGTGGTTTACGGCAGGAAGCCTGGAAATGAGGCTAAGCCTGGAGGAACGACGTGATGGTCGCGACTGTGCAAACTTTCACGTCTATCACGGGAGAGGCGTGGGGTAGCCGAGGGTCGTTTCTAACGGATTTTGGAGTCCACTATGCCTGTTTTGATTAAGGAATACTCTCAGTATGCGGATCGAAGTGTATAAAGCGATAATACAGCAAGTGCGGCCCACGGTCTTTGAGTACGACTATCCATAATCATCCCCTTCAAGAGAGTATTATCGTTCCGTAATCGTGGAACTGTCCATCTAACCTCTTTGTTCCAGAT
This sequence comes from Scopulariopsis brevicaulis, assembly GCA_017657125.1. NCBI lineage: Eukaryota > Fungi > Ascomycota > Sordariomycetes > Microascales > Microascaceae > Scopulariopsis > Scopulariopsis brevicaulis. Next base: position 198,188 of record JAGFNX010000280.1, read on the forward strand.
TAGGAAAGATTCCAGGGAATGTATAGGGTCTAGTACGTGGGGATGGGACTGTTCGGTAACCAAATGGTTCACTATGTCAATAGCAACACCTTCCGTGCGCCAGCCTCATCATTTCGATGAGGCAAATGAGGAGATTGTCAGGCTTATTCTCGAGAACAGGTCTCGTATACCAAGTCCGAGGACCGACTTGGTCTGACGCCGCTGTTACTTGCCTTATGGCGCTTGGCAAGTCAGGACGCGTGGCTCCTCGAGTTACTCACGCGGGGCAACCTGCCTGCCTAGTTAGATAATGTCGTGCCGGACGGCGTATAGAGTCGGATGCATATTTGTACGAAATTATGTAGTAAGGCAAAAACTCGTCGTAGTTTCACGTGGTATTTGGGCGAGCTACCTCGATCCCCGGTTGAATTACTGATGATAATAGCTCTGACCGAAGCTGTATGACAGCTTGTACGGAAAATGTGGCGTTAATCGCCCTGCATGAAGCGAAATTAACAGATAATAAATACGTCTATTAGGTTTTCTGGTATTGAACCTGAGAAGTGTATCGCGGCTTTGCCGAAATCGTAGGACGGGCGAAGGCTCCCTATTCTCGCATTCCATGTCGCTCGATATTTTGACGTTTCAAGAGCACAACCCCGCGGGAAATTACGTAGGAACAGAAGGGCGACAGGTATGCAAGGCGGCATCGGAATTTCCCCCCCAATAACCGTGTCACCGAACTGTCGCGAATTTCCACACCGCCTGCCGTGCTCCGTACGGGCAACATTCCTCGCCACGCTCCTTCATGCCAGCGTCGTGTTCCATCAATTCCCGCCCCATGATTTGGAGCTAACACATAGTCTGGATATAAATACTCGTTGGTCCAGTCGCAATTACCCTGTTTCTCTGAGTGACTTTGGACACATCCCTTCCTCAGACTTAAGAAGGTGTCATCTCGTTTTCTTTCAAAGCAAGTCATTCACAATACGACGAAGCCACGACAATAAACCACTATGAAGCTCCCAGCAAATTTTCTCATCTCCCTGGTGGGCGTCCTCAGCGTCACTAGGCTTGGCCTCGGCGCCCCCTTGAGCGAACCGTCTGCGGTGCTTGCTCGCTCGCCCGAGGCGAAAATGACCAAAGATCAGATGTGCGAGATTTTGGAGAACAATTCTTTGTTCGATGGTCACAGCTGCGATGAGTTTTTCCTTACTCTCAGGGACAGGCCCAAGAACAAGGTGAGCCTCATAGATCTATACGTTAGACACATACCTTATCTGGTCATGAATAGCGAGATGAGTTCGAGTCCGCCCCCGTGAGCGAACCATCTGCCCTGCTTGGTCGCTCACCCGAGGTGGAATTGACAAAGGAGCGGATGTGCGAGATGGCGATGAACCATCCCTGGTTTCTTGGTGGTCGCACCTGCAACGAGCTTTTCGCTCCGCTCAAGGACAAGAACAAAGACAAGGTAAGCCCCATATAAACTTGTACGCTACACGTGCCTTGTCTGACCGTAAATAGCGCGACGAGTCCGAGCCTGCCCTCATTCAAAGGGCGGTCCCTGATGATCTAAAGGAGATGGTTTGCAAGACTGCCAAGCGATTGGGTCGAGAGCTTGAAGGATGCGAGAGAATTGACAAGGTAAGTGTCCTAGATTGATAGGCGGAAATATGCCCTGTCTGATACTTGACAGCGCGACAACTCCGAATCCGCCCTCGTTAGAAAGACGGAGTCCGTGTTTGACCTAGAACAAATATGCGAGAAAGTCAAGAGGGTTGGAATCGAGTATGACGAATGCGAGAAATTTGACAAGGTAAGCCTCCTAGATTAATACCCGGAAGCACGCCGTGTCTAACACTGAACAGCGGAACGCCTTCGCGTCCACCCTCGTTCAAAGGGCGCCGCCGACCTTTCAACTTGGACCGGAGTGGTTCTGCGAGATAGGCAGGAGCCATGGACTCGAGTTTAAAGATTGCGAAGAATTTGACAAGTTGTGCGAGGTGGGCAAGATGTTAGGACTCGAGTTGAAGGGCTGCAAGAAGCCTGATAAGGTAAGCCTCCTAGATTGATACGCGGAAACACGCCGTGGCTAATACTGAATAGCGGAACGTGGGGGACGTGGGGGCGCCAATGCCCTTTAACGCTCTGACGGAAGAATTCTGCGAGAGAATCAAGAAATACGGATGGGAGTATAAGGAATGTAATAAACATGACAAGGCAAGCCCACTACCATCTCGATGATCAAGTTGCTCTATTAGCTTATCTAACGATAACTAGCGTGACGAGCCCGAAGTCGAGCTTAAGCCCGTTACCATCGTGAGGCCCGAATAGGAACACGACAACGTAAGTTCCCCACCTGTTTATGATGTCGATAAAGCAGCATCTAACGACAGTCAGCAAGATCGGTTCATACCGGGGGAGCCATGGAATTCCCTGTATGCTATAGAGGCGTGCTAGAGCCGCGGGTATTTCTCGGCGCGTGGGACTGTCCTTGCGCATGCCAAATACTGTTGCGTGCCCATCACGTTCGTTACGGGCTGTAGTGTGGTTTTCCACATTACTGCGTTTCATCTCGAGGGCGGAAAACGTCACGATCACGGCGTCGTCCTGCTAGCTTTTCTTTCACACACGCTCATTTTACCAGATATAAAAACAACAATTCCAGTCTTTACCGTCACTGTGTGCCGACTGAACGAGTTTAATTTATTGAGTGAGAAGGCTAGCGTGGTTTACTAGACGTGGACGATATAGGCTATTGCTTCAATGTTTCCTTGCTGAGGTTTATTTGCCCTTCTATGACTTGCGGTCATTATAGTACATTTGGATAGAGCCTGGACGTTCCAGTAATACATGACAACCCCGGTATCTTTGGATTTCTTAGCCGTAGACGTCTACCAATCGTCGTATCCGCTTCATCAATCCGCCCGAGCAAGTCCACAGCATAGAAGAATATAAGCGAGGTACCGACACTGGAACCATGACTAATAAAGGATGCCTGCCCGGAGACTGTTATTAGTTTGGGATTGCCTGGGACATTGGAATCCTAGTCTAACAAGTAGCTCCGGGGAGTCGGGATTCTATCGTGGCTCTAGGGTCGGTAATACGTCATATCCCCTGATCAACACGCATTGTTCCCCATAGCGCGTCTGTCTATGAGCAATTCTTGGATTTACGTTGTTTAACAGAAACCACATCATTAGGCTTCCCCCTGGCGGACCCCATGGTCGCAAGAAAACTAAAATGCAAGGGACCGGTCACGGATGGTACTTAAAAATCCTACGACCCGGCCAGACTATCGGTAAGAGGGGAAATCCGCGGTGAAATTAAGATCACCAGGTTATAGACATGAATGGTGGGCTCGGTCCCGCTTGTACAAGCAATGGATTTACGGTGTCTAGCGATCGGCATATCACCATGAATGCAGAAAAGAGTACGGCTAACAAGTATGTGAAGTTCCTATGGAGTGTAAGATAACCCAAGGCGGTAGCCCGCGTTGACTCCGTGACTGGTTTGACGTCGAGCTTCTGCGTCCTCCTGCTTGCAAATCTGAGCCCCTTAGTAAGTAACATGGCAAGACCGACAGCACTCGCCGGGAACACGTTCACCGAGAGTCATCGTAGCATGGAAGAACGTGCCACAGACTGCCACGATAAGGCACGCGTAGTGAGATTGCCGTGTTCAAATTTAGAGTGAGTTCCGAATGGAAGAGGAACGATCTAACTTAGGCTATAAGTCTCCTCTAGTGCAAGTAGAAGGGCCAAGGTAAGGTAGCCGGCGACGCCAAGTAATCACAAGCTACTAGGAACTGTCCGCCAACGGCGCCGAGAAGGCAAGGGCTTACTAGCAGGTCAACCACGATGGTAAGAGGGATAATTTCCTTGCCCTGCCTAGAGACTAGATGTCGCTCTTCCCTATGTCTCGCTTTGTCTGAGAACGCAACAGTCGCCGTGGCTGGCTTTACTCTGTCTAAGCAGGGCACAAGACACAAGATTTCCAGGCCCATGAATCCTTGTGCTTTAATCAATTTGATAGAAGGTGCCCTCTGGCTTTATCCCTCCATGCCATAGCCACTCTATTCGAGTACAGTATTTCAAATGATCATGTAGTTTTTGAACGCATTTTTCAATACTTTAACATCACCATTGATAACCAATGGCTAGCCGTCATAGGCAGATACGGATAAATTTAAAGCCTCTCCTGTATATCCAGTATTTACAAGTAATCATTACTACTTCTTATAGTGATATGCCGTATAGTGTTAACCTACTGCGTCTGAAAGAGAGGGATATCAGTTCTGCCACGTTTTTAGTTTACCACCGAGACTATGGAGCGAATTTGAGGCGGCGCATGTTGCAAGCCTTTACCCACTTGGCCTCAGGTCACGGGGTTGCGGTCCATGTAAGTTGTCACTTACTACCTTCTAAGCGATGCCATCGGCTCCTGCTCTGCTAATGGCATGACCGTGTCTTATAAGAGAAGTCATACGCTACCTGATCGAATAGAGTATATGACGCTATCAAGCGCCATGATCGTAAGATTCGCGGGTTCAACCTTAATTATATTGTCATGCTCTAGCTCAATGGCTAACAGATAGATTTGTACGATTAGCTTTATATAGAGAATTACCCCAAGTTGGCTTAGGAGTATTCACATTGTCTTAAAAGTGCTGGATAATGTTTGAATATATATACAACGGCGGAATAACTAAAAGTATGTTGCGAATTGAAGGGGTAGGGCCAGGGACTAACCCGTTCCAGCCCGGTGCTTGTAACTTCCCTGCACACCTGTCACCGTCTTGCCACTGCTCGTCGTCGTTGCAGTCCTCCTCTGGCGACCTCAATACGACCCAACGCAGGCCTTATCCATATTACATGCGGACGTCGCGGGTGTGGCGGCGGGCCTTGGTGGAGGCGCCGGCGGTCTCCTTGAGCCACTCAATGAACGTGTCGAGAGTGAAGGTCTCAGGGAGGGTGGAGTTGGAGTCGGAGCTGGAGTTGTTCTGCTGGTTGCCCTGCGAGGGGTTCTCCACATCATCCTCATCCTCGCCCTCCTTAGCGCTTTCATCTCCGCTGACAGTAGGCGAAGGAGAAGAGGGGGTCTCGCTAGCTGTAGGAGTAGCATTTCCGGACGTCGCGTTCGCGCTGGTGTCAGCGGTAGGAGCCGAGGCGGCCTCGCTGGAGGAAGTGGCGGGAACCGAGGTCGACGGGTCGGTGCCCTCACTGTCGTCATCGGACCCCTGGTCAGAGCCGCTACCATCAACAGTGAAGTCAACGCAGGACTCGTATGTCTGGTCGATATCCGGGGCATCCCAGAACCACTGGAGCACGCAGTCACCCGCACTGGTGCAATCGCCGTCGAGGCTGTCGGGCAGGGTGATGCTGAAGGCCGTGTTGTTAGCGTCGACACCGGCATTGGCGGCATAGTTCTGGAACTCGATGAGAGGGCTTCCGATTATAGAGTCGGTGCTTGTCTTGACGACGGAGACATTGGCGTAGCCGGTGTGGGGGGCGGCAATGGTGATCTCGAAGTCGATGGTCTCGCCAAGAGAATAGCTCTGGACCTCGTTGTCCTCGAGCAGGAAGCCCTTGCAGAGCCAGAGCTTGCAGTCATCCGTCGTATCATCCCCGACAACCTGGAAAATGCCCTGGACATTGCCGTTGATGTCCGAGGACTGCTGGTAGTAGGGCTGCTCGCCACAGGTCGCCTTGAAGGCATCGCCAGGCTCACGAGGCGGGGGCGACTTGATAAATCCGTGCGCGGCCGCCAGGGTCACCAGGCTCGCAAGACCCGCAATTCGCTGCATCGTGGTATTGGGAATGAATGTATACTGGATTCTAAAGTGAAAAAAGGAGCGAAAAAAGGACCATCAAGGTCACAAATTGCAAAATAGGCGAACGAATGAAAAGGTGGCTTTCAACCAAAGAAAGAAGTGAAGGATGCACGTAAAAAGAATGATAGGCAGAGTTCTTAGGACAAGAGGGAAGAGAGATGGGAACTGTACTCCCTACATCATTTATATACACGCTGTGGCCCGATAGATGACGAAGGATTCTGTCAGGGGCGTTGAGTGTCGCACGATCTTAGCGGGCCCGGATCAAAGACCTTGCCTAGGGCGTCGACTCCATACTTCATCTTACTCGGGAGGAGGACATTACCTTGTACGAAAGCCTAACGTCTAGACCTTGCACAATGACCTCCACTTTCTTCCCTTATCTATCGCAGGCTCTTTCTTCTCCCTCCTTGCCACCCCGAGGGTCGTTTAGCGGAAATCGCTACGTTAGCGGCTGTTCCCTTCTTAGAAGTGCAGCCCTTGCAACAGAGACCCTAAATGTTCCGTTGGCGGGTATCCAAACGGAACCCTGCGGCTCACGGCGCCGTCAGCGGTCCCACTCTTGCCTGCGTCGCAAGCAGTGGGAACCCAGTGGAGAGTCGTATTTATTCGCAGTGGAGTGGGGCCAGTGGGGGTTCGTGTATCAGGCGAGCCGTTCTACGATTCCTGATCATATCCGAACTACAACGCAAATCGGACGGGATCTAGGAACGGAAAGACATACCGAAGCAAATGACCCGGTAATTTAGCCACTCATAGCGCAGGGATCTGGAAGCCAAGAGAAGACGAAAGCCTAGACCATCTTCGGACATCATCAAGGGTCCAAGCGCATGTCGCAGTAGGATTGATGTAACTGTGCGGCGCCTGGCCCAAGCCGCCAGTACGAGGTGGAGAAATCGAACGCGCTCGATCCATTTGACAACAACCCCGTCTAATCTGTAAGAATGGATGATAATATATGGGCGAGGATGTCCACACTGGGGCAATAGATAACCACACTAGGGTGCCCAAGGTTGACAGCCCTATTGAACTGTCAGAGCCGCCATTTGCTGCAACGAGCTGTCAGAGCGCGCCAAGCATCAATCTGAATGAACAGCCAGTCCTATGCTTTCCGGCTAAAACCATGATAGCAATAGTATTTCATTCTTAATTCTCAATTAATTGAAAGCATCAGATCGACCATAAAAAGCCCTAGCCCCTTGTGACACGTTGTAATAAAGGGGTAGCTCTGATTACCGTGCAGGTGTAGATGAGGTTGGGCTGATGTGAGAAATTCGAATTTGCGGACCTTACGTAGCAATTGACGAGAGGTGCTGGCAGCTTGTGGCAGCCCGTGACGTCCATTTCAGCTGACATTGACTGCTAAGCTCGGGTCCCCTAGTGTGGTTAGCCATTTCCCCACTGTGGATCCACCGCCTAATATATTTGCGACTATGACGAGTAGGTGGCCTACGAAAGCGCCCCTGGCAGTCAATCAAAGCCGAGGTGGTTGTCGGAACGCATGCCGTTTGGCTTCGTTGCCGAGACGATGTTAACCGGGATTCATCCCCTCTCCCCATGGAATTCTAGAAAACCGCACTAGCAGGGCCTTCGGTTCCTTGGCCCGACACCCGCTTGTGACCCTCAGTCGTGGTTATGCGCGCTAGGAGGACGTCCAATGATCTGATTGGGTAGGGCGGCCGCCTTCAGTGCTGTACAATCCACAGATGGGGAGCGAGAAGGGGAAATGGGTTTGTAAGGGCGTCTGTGATTGGTAGATGTGGGGCAACGGTGCGACTGATGTCTTCAAAGCTGCCTCAAAATATACATAGCTCTACTACGTACAAATCAGGTATCAATTGAAACCTGAATACAAGAGATGCTTCCACATGTCCTCTAGGCACAACCATGCCGACCTTATAGCTCTGATATCGCGCGCGAACTAGGGATTTAAGCAAAAAGGAACTCATGCACTTTGCAGCGAATACGACTGCTGTTAAATGGCGGCGTGGAATGACGAGAAGGATATTTAGGGCCCTTTCACGATGCACACCGGCGGAGGGTCTGGGTATTTACCAATTGCTGGCCCCGGGCGGTGATTGAAATTTAGAAAATATCCATCACGGCAAATCTATTATTGGGCCAAAAATGGAGGATATCCGGCACTCTTTGACGCCCGGTTTTGTAGGTATAGAGGAACGCTCTTGCTAACATATATAATAGCGTTGTTAGCAACGCCATCGTGAGACCTTTCGAACCAAACTTTTCTTTTCCGACCTCTATAGCCTAATGATGAAGATTGCACTTTGATGAGAAATCTTCTTTCTGTTTTTTGTCATATATTCCTCTAGCGAAACTCTCTAGTGCTTACTAGCAGATGTTTTCCTTATGCTGAGATCAATTTCGTCTTAAAGACCTAGAAACTCTGAAAGAGGGCTTAAAATAAAATAAGAAAAGGTAAACGGAAACCTGGTGATGGTCGCGCTATTGCCGCGCCATGGCGGCCTCCAGCTTGAGCGCACTATGACAAAACGTCGAAGCTTCATAGTGCATCTCGACGCTGGGTATCTGTACATTATACGAAAGCACGAAATACAGACACAGAAATAAATGACATTGATTTGTTTTATCGGCCTCCGGAGGGTTACTAGCAAATTGACAGAATAGGAACCTGCAATATTGAGAAAGCACTTAGTGTCGGTAGGTTATAGGGCAGACGGAGCGAAATAGGTAAAGAAGATCTTCCATCACGCGCTTAGCACTTGAAACTTTTACAGTCCCTCTTAGCCTAGCAATTATGCTCAAGGCGATTCCTAAAACTCAGTCCTTCATCCGTGTCCTAAGTGTGCAGATGCTGACTCCGCGTAACCGAGTTATTATGATCGCTAGATAAGATATAGATCTAGGCGGAGACGTCTCGGCAACCCCTTCCAAGCCAATACGTCCTTTTACCCCTCATATATAAGTAAGAAAGCTAGACTTACCCGACTCTAATTGTGATAATATCTTGATAGTCTAAAGACGGGGATGGTACGGAACACGTAGCTGCAACTGTGGAAGATAGTAAGTATAACTTAACAAATTATCGGGAGATCTTTATACCAAGCATCTAAGATGTCGTAGCTAAATCCGAACCTCGAAGCTAGGAGACGCCGACCGAGTATTGTCATACTATCTTCGAAGTACCTTAATGCTCGTAGTCCTATATCTCCACAAGATGCACCCTCGAGCATTAATGAGGGCCACTGACAACGACGACGATAGTCTACTGTCTTGACACGTTGGCGACATATGCGATAAAAACCCCTTTGTCATTGTGACGAATACGATCCACGGGCCTTAGTAGTAAAGTTTCCCGGACCGCAGATCTCAAGCTGGTAAGTTAGTCGTCGCGATAGACTATCTCCGATACTATGAATCCATGGAAATCCTCCGCCATCTGGATTAATGTGCTAAGGGGCTCGTGTCCGGGCCATACTGCAAAGAGCTTATCCTCTTCATTATTATATCCTCTATATTTCGCAACAAGAAGGCTCTCCTACCTACGAGACGACCTTAGCATCACGGCGCGTTTTCCTAACCAGACTGCTATTTTCGTCGCTTGATAATTTCACAGGGACCGGTTAGGTATATACCCACATTCTCAATTAGAGAATAAATCTTGTGGTATCTGCAGGCTAAGGTCTCGTCTCCCTCAGTAGGGCGTCACGTCCTTTAGCTTGAGCCTCTCCTTTAACATGCACCTACGTTTCCGCGCAGGAGAGTAAGCATACCCAGAAGCTACGACGCCGCGTGTATATGTTTGTGTAAAACCCACAACGGCTTCTACACGTAGAACAGAACGATTTTGAATTTCCGAAGAAGTGGAGCCGTCCAATCGAGTCTTCACCGTTAGAAGGAGCGTGTATAGCTTCCGCATACTGAATGAAAGCGGCTGCAGTGGCAGGTTACATATGCCAGTCTTCCGTTACTGTACGGTAAGCGCAAGGCAACGCAAGATGCGCAGTAATCAACCTGCACCTCCTATTGGCGGTATCCCTTTTCCTGCCGACTGCCGAAGTAGAGGGGCGGGCAAGTGACCACGCGGAGAACTCGGTGCTTTAACCAATATTGATTTGTCGGATAAGGTGGAATTGGACTGTTTACCATTAGTGATGTCATTAAACACCTCATAACGTCATAACTATATGTCCGCTCCGATGATTACGAAACAATAATCGGCGTACAGGCGATATGTACTTCGTGGCTCGGATTCGGAGGCAAGTACCTCAAAGAGGGGTAGGAGAAGGGACAGGATGTAGTACAAAACGGCTGACCCCCGCTTCGCTTTTCCGTCCATGCCACTTCCCCTCCTCTTCTAACGTAGGTCCATCGCAAGCTCCTGATATTACTGGTATAATCCCTCCCCTTGTTTACCGACGGAGATTTTGTTACGAGTTTTACTTCATCTAAATTCGTAGCCATGGATCTTACACACCTCGACGTAAGTCTACTAACCCATTGCACGCCAAGTCTTGGATAACAAGAATAATACTAACCCCTCTTTAGTCGAGCCACACTAACCTCCCCGGCTCGTCGGAGCTTCTGTTCTCCGCGAAGGCCGCTAAAGCCGTTTCCTTCGAAGAAATCGCAAAGCATATCGGCCGAAGTGAGGTGGCCACCGCCGCCATCTTCTACGGCCAGGCACGCGCGTCCCCAGACGACATCCGGAAACTCTCCTCGCTGTTGACTATCCCCGAGGATAGCCTGACCGCAGCCATGTCCGGCTACCCCGACAGAGGGCGCACGGTGGATATGCCGCCCCGGGAGCCGCTAATCTACCGCCTATACGAGATTGTGCAGAATTACGGGTATGCGTACAAGGCTGTTTTGAACGAGAAGTTTGGAGACGGGATTATGAGCGCCATTGCGTTTTCTACGGATGTGAAGAAGGAGACGGATGAGCAGGGGAATAACTGGGCAGTTATCACCATGAGAGGCAAATGGTAAGTCATCACGCTCCATTACCTTATTATCCCGGGTTATCCCTTCGTATACGGCAGTTGCCTTGTCTGATGAGATGCTAATACCACACCTAAGGCTACCGTACACGCGTTTCTAAGGAACTCTCTATAATCAGGCATGATGGACATTTCATTAGTAGATCTAATTAATAGTACCCAATGTCCCCTATTTCCTGATCCCATCCTATTACATCTTCTATAATTCTCCTCTATAGGCCTTCCGAGTTATTTTGGTCTATATCCGTGATGGGTAGCCTAGCATCGTTGGAACTCGAGACGATCCTCGTTACAATTGCTACGTTTTTCGTCGTGTTCCTCCAGTTAGAGCCGTCGTGGTCCCGGCTTATAGACGAATTCGTCATTTTAGTCTCCATCGGCGCCCGTAGTCCATAGCGACGACGATCTTCATTCCCCTTACAATTGTCTCCACCCTAGTCTTTCCCACCGCTATAAACTCTGTGACTAACGATTCATAATCCCTATACCGTGAGCCGTGACAGGAAAATGCTCCCCTTTGGCGACTTTGAGAGAGAGTTGCCTAGACCATGCACGACAGGGATAAGATTAACAAGACAGGTGATTCCATACCTCCGTTCCACACGAGCGGTAACGCCACCCCCGGCAACAGAGACCGACATGGCGCTTCCCCAGTACCTGACGGAACCTTTAAACATTTCTTTACGACGCCCTGTCCAATAGTTATATGTGGCGACACAGCGAACGACAGGCCGAACGGGCCTGGGGGATACGACGTATTACGGGCTACTTCGAACTGTAGGGAATATTACACCCGCTTACAGACGCCAGCGTTGTGGCGGCGCTAAACGTATGCCGCTTTTTCTTAATGGTAATGGCAAATATTACGGGGCGGGGTGAAGAGATCCTACGTCAGATAGTTTGCTCCGCCATCCTTTTATCTCCCGCGCGACCACGCTCTACGTCTCCGCGCGAACTGTACGATGCGGAATATATCGAAGAACACGGCAGATGTCAGCCGTCATCCAAGGCGAGTTTTTCGAGTATGTCCCGAAGGGTTTGACGGAGGAGATAAAGCAAATCTTCCCCCCGGAGTTAGTCCGCTGATCTACCACTATGGTTAGGCATATACAATGCCCTATTTGTTTAGGTCTTCATCGTTGTAATCGTCTTCTTCATCTAGTTCGGTACCGCGGTAATCTGGTATAAGGGCCACCGCAGCGTCCCGCTCGCCGACGAGCCAAAATTTCCCACCGGTAGCGCGCCGTCATCGAGCTCGCGAAGGCCATGGTGGCGCGGGCCTTGGAGGCAGAGTTTAAAGCCGCACAGATCGACGTGACTGCTGCTACCAGTGCCAAAGTGAAGCAAGAAGTCAAGATATAGCGTCCGCGGCCGGCCAGTCTTGTTCAGAGACCATCGGCTTTAAAAAGGAGAGGGGTAGCTTAGATCCACGGTTTGGACGTGGCTGAAGAAGGAGAAGTGGTGATGATGGTTTTTTTTTTTTCACTTTATGTGTCATCAGGTATTGTCACTGGTCGAAATTTATTATGAGGCCGGTCTTCTGGTCGACTGGAGGAATTGTTTCCGTGGTGCTCTGGTTGGAGACTACGCTGGGGGAAAGGTTCTTGATGTCTTCCGTGCTGGTGTAGGCTGTGAGAGTTCTAACGTACGTCGTTATAGGAATCGGTTATCAAAGTTAAAAGACAAATAAATACATGAGTGAAGCACCATTGCGACTAGAGGGTGAGGGCAAAAGCCTGCACAGAAGGGCAGTGTTGGTACATGTTAATAATGGTTTTAATTAGCCAAGGCTCTAGCGTGGCAGCAGGCAACCCAGGTACGAGTTATAATTAAGTTTGTTCAGGTTGATGACCAAGGCGTATGGGAATCATCGTGACTCCACTGATACTAGTATACATTAGACGGGAGGCAGTATATCGTGTGGGGTACATTCAGGAAGGGAAATCCAATTACTATTAACGCGTTGAAACCCGACTTTACGGATTGTTCCCTGCGATCCTCATCTGGTCATATTTCACAACCGAATCCAACAGAGCTTGCGCACCGAGGGCACTAAGACGGTCAGCAGATCCTACAACCTTAGGGTGTATCAAGTCTTACCAATCTTCGGGGCTACAGTATTCCTCGGGATGATGGCTGACTCCATCCTTGCACGGAACAAATATCATGGTAGTGGGACAACGTGTACTGGTGTTAACACTGTCATGGCCCGCTCCACTGGTAATATGGATCCAGCCATCCGATCCAACGAGACGAGTTGCAGCCTTTTCAACAGCGGCGATGCAACCCCTGTCAAACTTTGTCGCCGGTGAGTCCGTATCAAGAGTCCAGCCAAGTTCAACCCCCCTTCCATCTTCGCACGCAATCTCTTGGAAAGACTTCAAGCATTGTTCTTGCACTTCTGCGACAATGCGGTCATCCGGATGGCGTATGTCTAGAGTAAAGACGACTTCGGAGGCAATTGTGTTGGTCGAGGCGCTCGGGGGGACCTGAATTACGCCAGTGGAGGCCAATGCACTGTGGCTCTTGGCAATGGCGTTTGACGACGCAATCATCTTTGCGGCGGCGAGCAGCGGGTCCTTCCTCGAAACCAGGGGAGTGGTCCCGGTATGCGCGTCGCGTCCTGTGACGGTAAATGTGAGCCAGCGGTATGCCTGGGCCCCTAGAACAACACCGATTCGTTTCCCGGATTCTTCCAGGATCGGCCCTTGTTCAATATGCAGCTCGAAATGGGCGCCCAGAGGGAAGCCGGCGGATGGGTCATGGAAGCAAGGAGTGCGCCCATTGTATCCATGCCGTTCCAACTCGGACCTCACAGTGGTAGAGGGGTGGAATATGTCACGAAGGTCCCAGACCTTCTCAACCGGGGTGCTGCCCGACCATGCGGCAGACCCCATCATCGACCTGGGAAACCGGGCACCCTCCTCGCTAGGAAGTATTAATCGAGGTGCTTCTTAGACGGTGGACCGGACCACTTACTTAGTCCAGTTAACAACTCCCACGTCGTAGCTTGTCTGATATCCGTTTTCTTTCAGCGTACGGAGGACCTCGACAGCGGCAATGATACCGAGGATGCCGTCGTATCGACCACCTCGCGGTTGAGTGTCGAGATGACTGCCCATCGCGGTCATTGGGCTCGAGGACGCCAGGGATCCGGACTGACGAGCAAACATGTTGCCCACTTCATCGACAGTGACTTGGCATCCTAGACTCTCCGTCTCCTGGGCGAACCAGCGTCTCACGTGGGCATCGTCATCTGACAAGGCCAGTCTGCTCATGCCCGTTTCAGTTGCTCCACTAACAACGTCCAGTCAGCGTTTGGTTCTCTTTTTTCCGTGCCGCGCAGGTAACACGCGCCTTCCATATCGATGTCCCGGCCCCCACTGGCACGTGTGGTGGAGAGTCTCCTGCAGCCGGTCGGGGTTTATTTTCAAAGGTGGACCCGCAGTACTAAAGCACCGTGTCAGCCGCAGAGGAGTTTGACATTTTCGAATGAGTGGCCGCATGGTGTTCGGAACGGTTGGAATGAAAAGTCCAATAAATTGTGATGGCCTCGTAGAATGTGGCCGGCGTATCATGTCTCTCGTATATACCTTAGCCGACAAGAAATCAGCTCACGTTAATTGATCTCTTTCCGTTCCGTCTTACCCCGCACCGCAATCCCGGCAATCACTGCCAGGATTTTATGCTTTTTGTACGTAATAGCCGTAGGCGGTAAAGCCTGGCAGATATAATATTCCCGTTACTTGTAGATACCGCTGCCACTTCTCCGGAGCCTGACCTACCTGAACAGGCTGCCGAGGAATGATGTGTCCATATTATCATAATGGTTTTGGTACTGCAAGTACACCGTATTGGAGTTTGTAATATCAGTGAAACCGTAAACAGCTCAAAACTAGGCTGTGCAAGGGGTACCGAGCTCATACCTAGCTCAAGCCAATAGAGAATACGTTGTCCCGTAGTACCGTTCCCTTTTATAGTATTTACCAAAGCCCTATTTCCTACCACTATACTTATATACGCCCTGATAAGAAAGCGTCAAGCCGCTATATCTCGCTATACTTCACCGTGTATTCTGTAGTCCGGACAATTCCATGAGCCGGCTCCAGTTGATTGAGTAGAATATCCTCGCTGTTCGTGTCAGAAGGGCGGTGTTTGTAATAATCAGCCCCAGGGGGTGAATTACACCTGGATGCTACCTGGACCTTTGTGGCTACGGTCGATGCCTCGCGCTCCGGCGCTGGAATCTTATTCCGGTATTGGAGCTTAAACTCATCGTGTGGGTCCTGGTTGGAGACCCCTGTCCTGCTGGTCCCGGGCCCGTATCCGTTGCCGAGAGGTGCACGGTGGCTGCGGTTGTATTGTGGGTAGGTCGGATAAGAAGCGGCCGAGCTATTAAGTTTAAGGAGGCGGCCGAGGAGGGGCTTGAGGAAGGAGGAGCAGGCTGCGATTATGCCGATATTGAGTTGAAGGCTGTCGACACAAATCGTGTTAGACTTAGACACCGCGTATCGCCTGCATTCTCGGAGTGGAGTGGCCGATTCGCGTTTTCCGTCTTCCATGTGGCTCAAATCTGGAACTTACTTTTGCCAGAAATGAACCCAATAGTCAAATGTAGTGTCTGGGTCGCCCGCTGTTGTAAGCATGAATGCGAACTTCAAGATGCCCATTATGACGGCGCTGCCGAATTGGAGCGATTAGCCTAGTTCAATGTACACCTTGAACTTTAAAGAACTTACAAATATCCCAGATTAAGAATTCCGATGACATAGATCCGCACTCGAAGCCTCATTTTCAGAGTCCAGATTATAGGTACGGGGAGAGCCCCGAGGCAAACATCGGTGAAGATGTTGCATGCTAGAACGCATTTATGTTAGTTCTCGTAGGCTATATCCCGAAGCGTTAAAGCGGTGATGGCTGACAGATATTCCAATAGGTAAGATTAATAAATATGTTGAAATCGTGGCACCGCGGATCGAACGGGTTCATCCATTGGAACTCCCACCATCCTGAATAAGGAGTGCAGTAGACGAACAGCCAAGTGATCGCCTGGATAGAGTACGCGGCCACAAATCCTATGTACGAAAGGTCTCGTAAGTCTATGCCAAGGGGAGAGAACGTAAACGAAGACACTATACCAATGATGGCGTAAAGTGACCACTTATACCACTTACGATCCTTCGCAAGCCGGAGTAGCGTAATTGCCATGGAGATCCTCAGGAGTCCCAAGGCAACGCCGTCCGAGAGGACCGTCTTCCAGAACGATATATGCTCGAAATTTATCCGGTCTTCCACTGACAGCGTGGGCCCGTGCCGGCCCAGGCCATACGGTATTTGAAGGACCAGGCAAATCCAGGATCCAAGTGCGAGGAACTACGGTACTTCAAGTATCAATAGCTAGTTCTAGAAAGATGAGGGGTGATTACGCGCAACCATGGATAAAAACGTCACTTACAGCTGCGACGACGATAAGAACATCGTCTATACCGAAAGCCCTAACCAAGAAGAGCCTCACGTAAAGGCGCAAGGAGACAAATGTAAATGCGATGAAGTGGAACAAGCCGACCACCCCTACAATTCTGCCAGCATTACTGGCGTTCATGTACTCTGGGGAGAAGTCTTCCATAACCGTCGGTTCGTCAGGCGCCTACCTAAAGTCAAGAAAGATCATCTCAGGTCGAGCATCTCTCGTTTCCTGCCTTGCGAGGTGGGTCCCGCGAGGTTTAAATGGCCACGCGCAGCTTTCAACCCTGGCCTCTTACTCGGTAAATTATAAATGTCTTCCTTCATGCGGCCTGGCATGATTATTGGAGTTTCTTGCAGGACAAGTGGGTTCGTTGCTCAGAAGGAATGGAAGTTCGGCGCAAGACACCAGGATCACCCTTGTTAAAGATCGGACTCGAACCCGATTGGTGCGGAAAGACTCCACACTCCCCCACTAGGGGTAGTATCGTAGATGGGAAGAGTGCGCGACTATGTCAGGGACGGAAGGTGACACTGGATGAGCTGTGGCAATGTTATGGAGTGGAGTTTCAGGTCGCCACAACATGGTGCCTCTCGAGTCTCCGAGTTCGCTCACCAACCATAAGACTGAGGGTGAGCATGGCGTTCAATCCCACCACGAAAGGACGTTGTAGCACAGGCAATCTCTACAACCATGTGTGTGATTCATGTCCCATCCCTCCGGGACGGTGCCACGCAGCCGGCATGAATAATTTGAATGGACCTTTAGGCCGTAAAACGTTCCGCGCTTCCGAACGTCGGAAAGCCAAGTGAAGTGATATATGAACCGGGTTTATGTAAACTTAACCCTGTTATTACCAAGCATGTTGGACATCGGACAGGTGCGGAGCGACCGACCGCAAACCTGTAGAGTGGCATTCGATCGCATTTCTAGATTGCAAAATTGGGGATGCCGTGCACCGACTTGGCCCGTTTTATTGCGACGGCGAAGGAGGGTGAAGAGTAAAAACACGGGGCTGAGCGAGATCTTTCCACCTGATTACACGCTAGAGATCCGAGCAAACCGAGACTTAGACCCACCGCGCCCAGGATAGAGGGAAATTTAACGTGTACTCGACAGACCGGATAGTCCGGCCCGGTCGTTGCCTGAAGTAGCGTTCTTTATCCCTGCTTGCCCCACGAGCCTACAGGGTAGGCTCGTGGGGCGGGTAAAACGCGATAATCTCCCCGCTAGCGGGGACCAGGATCCTTTCGGGTTGAACCGTCTTCGGTCCAAATGAACCAATTTGCTCGGCAGTTTTGGGCGACATTCCCAGGCAGGGGACGCACTCTTTAAATAAACCGCTAATACCCACCTCCTTTGAACAGAGGATACTAACCTTTTGTGTTGTATCGCGCTGCCAGCTCCCGCACTAAATCCAGCAACGCTGCAGCAGCTCCTTCTCCTGCACAAAAGGTATTTGCTCATTGACAATGCACCGTGACATGCGGAGGGGCGCCGGCCTCTTAGCTGCGCTTTTCATGCAGGGGGTTTCTGCAGGCTCCAAGTGCTGCATCGACCCTGTTTCCCGCGATGTCGTCGTGGTGGGCGGTGGCGCGGCGGGTGCCCACGCCGCTGTTTGGCTGCGAGACAATGATCACTCCGTGATTGTCGTAGAGAAGGCTGACCAACTGGTAAGCTCCTTTCTCTTCCTCTATGATGTTTTGACATCTCTAATACATGGTCCTCTACCTGTCTAGGGCGGACACACGGCTTTCTACGATGACTCCGTATCTGGCAACGCGATCAACGTCGGTGTCCAGGCTTGGATGGAGTACAAGGACTCCTTCGACTTCCCGGAGCGCATGAACGTGAGCACGAGTGGCTCGATGGCGTTTACCCCTAACACCAACGAGTATATCGACTTCACGACCGGCGTCCCCGTCGAGGACTACGAAGCGCCCACGCAAGACGAGATGTTCGCCGCCCTCCAGCGGTACCTCGACGCCATCGAGCCCTACGAAGATATGGTCCTGCCGGGCTTCTTCAACTTCCCCGAGCCGGAGTCTATCCCTGAGGATCTCCTCATGCCCTTTAGGGACTTTGTTGACAAGTACGACCTTGAGGCCGCCGTCCCGCAGATTTGGGACTCCACCGGCCAGGGTATCGGAGATACCATGGACGTGCCAACTCTGTGGGTGATCCAGGCATCCGGTATCCCCATGGTCAAGGCCCTTCTTGGATCCGGCGCTGCCGCCGTCCCGGAGTCGGGCCGTCTCTACGACCTATTCGAAGCCGTGGCCGAGTTCCTAGATGACGATGTCATGTATTCTAGCACCGTCGTTTCCGCGGATCGCCACAGCGAGAAGGGTGTTACAGTGAGGGTAAAAAACGAGGCCGGCGAGCTCACTTGCATCGAGGCAAAGCGCCTCCTCATCGCTTTCCAGCCCACCCCTGAGAACATGGCGCCCTTCCACCCCGACGCCACCGAAAAGAAGGTCATCGACAAGATCGGCTACTCCACCGTCTTCGCCGGCATCCTCCAGCACCCATCGCTGCAGATCAGCACCGCCTACTCGGACAGGCTTCCAAGCACGGGGCCAAGCAACTTTACCGAGTTCCCCGTCGCCGCACAGGTCGGCCGCATTGATTACCTCGGAGGCACCGAGGACCTGTTCCAGTTCACAGCCGTGGGTACGGACGAGGACACCGCTGAGAGCATGCAGACTCTCATCGCCAAGTCAATCGACACCATGATTGAGGCTGGCACCATTCCCTCGTCTAACGGTTCCCTCACCTTCCCTGCGTTTGCGAACCACGGCAAGATGCACCCACGCGTCACTGCTGACGAACTCCGCTCTGGCTTCATTCAGGAGCAGCTTGCCCTTCAGGGGCACCTCTCCACCTGGTACACTGGCGCGGCTTTCTCTGCCGGTTTTAGCACGGTGTTATGGGAGTATAATAAGGTGTTGTTGCCAGAGGTGGTTGAAGGGCTGTAATATTATGCGTGGCTGGTGTGTTGGTTGAGAGCTCTTAGCAATAGCGCGTTAGTATCATTGAGCAATGGAGTGAAAAGTTAGGACGTGGTGTCCACTACACCGTTATCATGTTTATATATTACTTTATATCTACGTTAATCAAAGGGTACCATGGCATGACTATACTGTATTAAGCCTCTCATCACCTAACAGCCTTAAGCTTGTCTATGTTAAAGGCCCCAGAAAATTCGGGGAATTACACGCGACCAATCACTAGTTAGCCTTTGGACTAGTGTAGTATCAGTCCGTGCCGTACACCAAAGCTCCCAAGCTATCCTCCCACTGACACCGGACTTGCCGTCAGCGCGAGGGCCTGCTCCAACGTCGTGGCTTGCTGTTAAGACAGAGTAGGATAAAAATAGCTACAAATAAATAGATCCTTGCTGTCGACTATCCCTGCGTGCTAAGCTTCGAGCACTAGATCCGGTATCAAGGCATGGGGACTCTAACACCCTGCTCTGGTTTACTCCTAAGGACACTGCTGCTATTAGCGACTATATCAAGCCAATGCGGTGAGGTGACATTATCAACCACCACACAAAGCGCCCCGAATCCCATATGTTGGACTCCTGCAGTTCTTTTTCAATTCACGCTGTGCCCATCCGTTGTCCATTTAATTGCACCCAGCTAGTTAATTCTTGATTTATCCTTACAAGTGGCTGAGCACTTTGCCAGCGCCCGTTTCTGAATCACTAGCACTCTCCTACAATGGCTTTGTTTGAAATGCCTCTCCCATTTCACAGCCGTAGTTAAACAGCACCGCCGTAGACCGATATACAGCCGTCAAAATTATGCTATAGCTTCGTCTCCGGGCATCTCACCAGGGTCCGCGGTTGTGGAACTAGGGAGATTGACAATAACGAGATATAGAACGTCCTACCATCCAAGATTAGCGATGAATCCCACGATTTGAACGGTCATATATCTTACTGTTTGGAACAGGTTCGACACTAAACTGCTCGTACTGTCGCCCTTCGCCTTCGGCTTATCCTTCTCTTTCGATATTTTCTTCACCTTCACCTTGTTCTTCTCCTTCTCTTTCGACATTTTCTTCTCTTTCTCGCTCTCCTTTTTATTCACCTTCTCCTTCTCCTTCTCCTTCTTTTTCATCTCTTTCGAGTCCGACGTCGTCTTGTCGCGGTCACCTTCACGAGAAGCCCTCTCGTCGCCCATCGGGTCCTGTAGAGGCTTCCCGTGTCCATACTGCCAGCGACCACCCGTGAAAAAGGCTACAATGTCGCCGCTAGCTGCCGGGTGGTTCGGGTCGGCATATCGCGACCAGTACTCCGGTTTTGGCATCAAATTGGCGGCCGGGAGCTCACTGTTCTCTTCCCTCCATTCAGCCTGCGTGTGCTTATCCTTATAATTATCGAGCCAGATCTCCGCACGATTTACCGCGTTCTTCTTTTTGACTTTCTCACTTGCTCTTTCTCGCTCGTTGACCGTCCTCTCCAGTGCCGGGAAGATTAGAGGCGCGGGTTCAGATGACGCGACGGCAGCGCTAGACGATTTCAACACCCCCCGCGCCCGGTTGCGAATAGTTTGGAGTATCTTCTCGCGCCCGGATGTTCCCTGCATCTCCATGTATCTCACTTTCTTTGTACAGACCTCGGTGGAACCAAACTCGACGGTCCTCCCAGTAAAGTCTACCGTCGTTACCATTTCATCGCTTGCCTCGGGCCGCCAAGTCGCGACAAGACAAGCCAGTCCGCGCGGCGCGAATAACACGGCGTTGACGCGGTCTAAGAAGTTGTTAGACTTGAACCGACTATGCGCCTCCATCGCCGCATCCGTAACAACTTCTGCTCCGATACCGATGAGAAACGTAAAGGGCTCAGGGGCCGCCTCTCCCGCGGAGCCCGCTATGTTGATGGCATTTAGCCACGGGCTAGGCTCCAGAACCTTGTTGAAGGTGTCGATGAAGTCGAGGAATGTGGCCTGGTCAATGCCTACGCCTGCCAAGACTGGCGCGTACGCTCGGACGAAGCCGCGAGCCCGGTTCTCCGGTCGTCTCTGAGGAAGTATTACTGGTAATGCAAGTCGGTCGTTTTGGTTCGTGTCATTCGGGAAGGGATGACGCTGGATGAAGGCCTCAGCGAGGTCGCTCGGTGTTTTGGTGCTTTTGGGAGACTGCGAGTCCCCATCCTTTTCGGCCGCCTCTTGCTCCACGGTGTCGAGGTTCCAAATAGCCTCATTGAGTTGTTCCGAGATAGCTGCGTTGGTGGACTGCTGAATCTCATGACCCTTTTCCTCTCTCTCTAGGTCCTTTCTCGCTCGCCGGTGATGGAGAGCTTCTGACACAAGGCCGACCCCCGTGGCTGCCATCCTAACCAGGCCGTTGACAGCATCATCCTTCTTCCTAATGGTGCCGCATGTCCTCCTAAAAGCCTTGTCTCGTTCACGGATTATATCCTGGGTTACTTTGGAGGACGCCTTGGAAGCCAACCTTTTGCTTTCCTCGGCCAGAGTGGAGGTCATGATGGTAAACGTACGCTGAGAATTCTGGGTGTGTGAGTTCGGCACCAAAAGACGGATACAGTCAACTGTGGGAGAAAGCCGCCATGGATATAAATACTTGGTCGTCGAGCCAAGAATGGTACACGACTCGCTTTTCTACGAAGATTATGGGTTCCATGCAACGTAATTACCGCATTCCTTCATGGAGGCCCCGCCGTGCTCGCAGGGTGTTGAGGCGTAGTCTGGGACTGTCGTGGTTTAAGTGGCGCGAAAATGATGGGCTCAGCTCAGTAAGGAATAGAACCTTTCTTCAGGTAGTGTCCTCTATCAAAAATGAGCTGGAACACTAACATCGGCTGGATTTTCATTACACTCGCACTCGCACTCGCACTCGGCATACCCCGCCCAGCCCGTGATAACTGGCTTACTGGGGCGAAGCATTCATGCATGTGATACTCAGCCCCCCCGGTACTTCCACAATGAAGTCTTGTGTGGCTGCCGAGGGTGCCATTTTTGACTGGGGCGGGTGCATTTTTCGGCACCTCAAATCACCCTGACTAAATACCCGTATCAGGCAGCTGAGGTACATGATAACCTGCACAGGACGGACGCTCTACGCCATAACCACGGCCACAAACTGGAAGCTCAACAGCCGGGTCCGGGAGACTTGTAATCGAGGAGGAGGACCCTAATAGTAATAGGAAGGTGAAATTTTCTCACCAGAAACTCATTTTTAAAAGGGGAAATGGAAGAAATAAAAGACTATATCTGTTTTTCTATCATGATCCATCCAGTGGTACACAATAGGAACTTAACACTTAGCGCGCAGCGTACAATACACTTTACCTGTCATGGGACAGAATCGACATAAGGCCGTGGGAAGGAAGGGCTTCCTGTTACGGCGGGCCAAGTGTTTGTTCAGCAAGTGGGGCTGTATTAATGGGGTTGGTTATCTCGACCTGAAGAAGGAAGAAGCGAAAGAGAGAGAAAGGGGGTCGTCCTAATAGCCTCGAGAAAAGGCGTTTGGTAGCGTGGGGGAATCCTCGGGTCTGGCACGGCTCGTGGGGTCGGCGCCGGCAACCACTTGACCGGGCAAGTGCCCGACATTTTCGAGTACTACCATGACGCGACTGACGGTATCATACTCTGGGAGCACTCTGATGGCTCGGACGAGTAAATCAACGTCGGCCGCGACATGGTCAGCGATCTTGACCTGACCTACGAGGGCATGGAGGTGTGGTCCTTCTCAGATATCTACAACGCGCCGAGCGACGAGCTCACTACGAACGATGAGAGCCAGGAGCCCTGGCTGCACCTGGGCATCTCTGAGATGGGGAGAACCTCCTGGATCTGTATAACAATAGCAAGTTCGAGAAGTACGACTGGACTTTACCTGCTGAAAGCGGCGATATCCCGAGCCCCCTGTATATAAGAAGTTCCGACGCCAAAAACCATAACCGGACCTAACCCAGGCTTCTATGGTAATATACTGGGCGACTGGTGTGAGGTGATCGCGGTTAACAACGACAACAACGAGCTGACTATCTTGACGAGAGACCAGCCCAATGATGTGTGGCTGTATACTCTTGCACATGAGTATGCGCGTCGTGTGAGGCTGGTTGCTTACGTCTGTACTTCTGGCGTGCGTGACACCTGTTGTGTAGTAGAGATAGATTAGGGCACCTGGCGATACTACTACGTCGGAGCTGGTCAGCTTATAGATGTAGCGCACGTAAAATAGTCTGCATCATCCGGTTAGTAGATGCTTTCGCTGTCTTGCTCAACGACTTGATTAATATATGATGAAGCTATTCCAGCGTCTCCGTAGACTGCGAGCAAGATGTAACTGTGGAAATGTAGGGTGGAATTTTAACTGGGACTCGGGGGGAACCACGCCAGGTGCATATCCTTCTGACCAGCCTCATCATTTGCATTATTTACCAGTTCGTCCAATGTGCTGGCGACTCCGATAGTGCGCCTTACGAGAGTGCGTTGGGCGCTCCGATAGTGCGCCTTACAAGAGTGCCTTGGGTGCTATTAATTGAGCCAAGTCTCGTAGATGTGCCGTCTTGCCCCAGGCCTGCCGCCTGATCGGCATTTCCAGTGCACATTAGGCCGTGATCAGGTTGCATGTGATGCACCCTTTGTTCTATACCGTTGAATGAGGCCGCCAGAAATTAGATTCAGCCTTGAAAGCCTTACAAAGTACGCTTCCCATCAATCCGTCTTAAGGACTTCGACCTTCAGAGAAGGTTAGGCTCTGATACTGATACCCGACTAACATATGACCCCCCCAAAAGTAGGCAATAAGTTCCT
The DNA here is from genome assembly GCA_017657125.1 of Scopulariopsis brevicaulis. NCBI lineage: Eukaryota > Fungi > Ascomycota > Sordariomycetes > Microascales > Microascaceae > Scopulariopsis > Scopulariopsis brevicaulis. Next base: position 222,233 of record JAGFNX010000280.1, read on the forward strand.
ACTCTTATATTTGCGTCTCAGAACTTTGAAATTTCCCGCTCATGTGTCTCCGCCATTTTGTCCATTTTTAGTATCCTGGTCTAGGGTCCAGGACTTGTTCACTACCTCTACACAAGCCTCGCGCCCTAGTCATGGCTGAAGCTTTCGGGGTTTTTGCGGCGTCCGCCCAGCTACTAGGACTGGTGGTTGATTCAATGGTCAAAGCTAAGCGCCTTTGGGATGAGATAGACCAGGCGCCTTCGGAGATACAAGACCTCATGCTTGAGATCCAAGCATTCGGACCTATACTCGCCAATCTTCAGACACTGCATCATGACGAGCACGAAAAACAGGATGTCAACGTAAGACCAAGCGTGGAGTGTTACTACAAGGCACATACTGCCTTGGACGATCTCGTCCGGTCACTCAGCAAGGAGGTCAACGCGGCTCGTGGATCTTTTCGACGAAAGGCAGTCGCAACCAAGATCGTCCTCCGGAAGAGCTCGATACGACATCTTGAGGCCAAATTAAGAAGCGCGAGGAATGTACTGGAGCTATCCATTTCTCTTTCTAGCCTGTAAGTAACGACCAGAGCATTCCTTCTCCCAATAGATGCTCAATTATTACCAGGCACTGGATTAGACGGGTCTACGAATTGAATATCGAGACGAAATCTCTTCTTTATGACATGAGATACGGCGATAATGATGGATGTGGAACAAGCGGTGACGCTAAAAGAACAGCAGCGGGTCGACAAGTTCCCGTGGCCAGCTCTTCCGGAAACATAGCTGTCTTGTCCAACGATTCTGTGTGCACGGTCACAATCCACCTTCCACGTTGGCTAACAGGGGCTGTCTGGCGCTTCTGGATGCGAAAACCTTGCTGGGACCTGCGTCTCAGACAGTACAATATTCGATCAGAAGAGGCAGACATATTTATTTCTGTTCGCGGCGGAGACGTTGAGAAGATGCTTCTCCTCTTCGAACGGAGGGATGCATCCCCGTTTGACCGCGACGCCAATGGCAGGTCCTTGCTCTACGTAAGTAACTGGAAGAAAACCGCTCCTTTTTGCTGGGCAAAACCTCACAGTCAACAGTACGCTGCTGCTTTCCATCAGCCAACTATTTGCAAACGATTGCTAGAGATGGGCCTCAACGAGTGCGTGGACGAGGACCCAGGAAATGGCATGTAAGGTTGCCCCGCATGAGTTGTAAGGGAGAGTTCTCTGCTGACTGCTGAGTGTAGTACTCCCCGAGAAGCAGCGTATCTGCGGTCCTTATCGCCGACGGACGACGGGAAAAGGCACAGGGACGTCGTTGAGCTGTTTCTCGATCCAGCGCGCAACTTTCCGGAACCAGAAGACTGTCGGTTTCTCTTGTACTGGTGCTCATGGGGACCTGTCGACGTGGCAGCTGTCCGCCAGTTCCAGCAAGAAGTCGCACCAGACTACTTCAACCTACCGCTCGAACAACGCCTGCAGGCTGCTAGAGCGTACTGCCTCAGCGGCTGTTGCCGACGCCATCCCGACGCTACGGTATTCACATTCCTCATCGGGAGGGATATTGATACTGATTACGGCCTTGATACTGACGATGGGTACTCTTTGGTCCACTCGATCGCAATCGCGCTTGGTAGGACGCATAGAGATACTATGAACTGCCCCACAAGGTGCAATGCAGAACGGGAACGCCGGTGGTTCATACTCCTTAGCCGTGTCTTGGAAAGAGGTCAGCAAACGCTCCACATTTTCGAGCACGTCGGGTATCAATATTCGATTGATGCGGGTAACCTGGCATGCGAAGGCGACTGGGTTGGTACGCCACTATTGTCTATGCTTAGGGGAAGTGTCGCGCAGGCCTCCTGGGTTAGCAACACGAAGTACGAACCATTCAAAAAGCAGTGGGGGGAGTGGCAGTCCGTTCTGGTGTACACACTGGGGTACTGGCTCACCGAGCTCATGGAGCTGGGGGTGGACCTCGAAAAGTATGGGAGGCGGGAACGGGAAATGCTATTCTCTATGGCTGGGGAAAGAGTGGCAGCCCTTGACTTCAAGTGGGTCTCCTGTTGGTGGTCCGATTCGATAGAGACGACGGTGACGACTGATTTGCCGGTTCGTCTGTGCCGATTAAGATTCGGCGCCAGTCCCTCTGAATGGTCGATAGAGTGGGAGATCGACGTTGAGCTGTTATCTGGGGAGTTCTGGGGGGTAGTTGAGAGAGAGACCGTTGTGCATACGAGAGTTCCGGGGCAGTGGGTAGACTAGGCCACTGCCTCACTAGTCATGATGTGTTGGGCGACGAAGGAGTCGGAGGAAGGGCAATGAAGTTGACTTATCTAGTTATCGTGGAAAGAAGCAGGGACAATCCTCTAAGTCTAGAAAACCCCTAGAATCCGCTACCTCTAGGGCCTGTGATCTTTGGTGGAGCTGGCAAAGCAATTGAACAGTGACGCCTTGTTGCCTGGTTGAAGAGCTTTCCATATCCCAGAAACTATCGTGACAACTCTATCTTAGGCTCGACCGGGTAAGATGTGTCAAAGGCATCATTGGCGCCCGATGTGGGGTGCTGGAGCTTGGTGTTACCCACAGCTCACATTGGTACAGGAGATTTGCAATGCAATTCTATGGGCCCTGTCGGTTCGCACGTGAGTGCGTACGTGACTCCACGCACCCGGGTTATGTAAGACTAGACACCAGGTTCTTCGCCGGCACGGTGAGCTGGTGAGCTGGTGGGCTCGAAGATCCCGGTAATCCTTCTTGGTCGGTCTCTTGCGGAAATGTACGTGGGCCCAGTCCGGATTTGCCTGGAATGAGCATTGGTGGCCGCCCGTCAGCCTGGTTTGCGGATCAGCACTGCTATTTGTGGGTACGTTGGGCTATTTTTAGATAGGCGCCGTGAGTTTCAGATTTGAGATTGGCGAAAGCTGTACTTTCAATCTGGGATTGAGATCTTAGAATGTCGGAAAGAGTGGCAGGCACCCCTTGGTTCAATCGCTCAATTGGCGTGGCAAAGTCAGGAAACAAAGCCTGAGCCACCACGTCAAGCTAGAAGAAAAAAATACTCCTAGGCATCAATCAAGAGCCACGCTGTTACAAGCCCTGGCTCGTCGCGATCTGATGATCCCTTTCTAATTGGGTGGTCCGTCTTTGTCATGCAGATCGCTCATGGTGCGACCGCGCTTTACCATCCTAGGGTCTACCTCGTTTCTCTGCCCTACAGGCGCCTTCTTCAGGATGGACTGGTTCAATCCGTGACACAAAACCGTGACGCCCAAAATACGGAAGGAGAAGCGCGGTCACGTGCAGCAGAGCAAGGAAAGAAGGCGGTCTCAGACGGCAGAATGACAAACAAACGCCCAGGGACAGGCCAATCAGGGGGAGGGGCGCAGGACCACAGCGCTCCGGTGCGCCTGGACGGCGCCCAATAGATGCGCGCCCGGGCGCGCCCAATTATATAAGCCTCACTCAGCACCTCAGCCCGCCCGAGCGAGCATTTTGTCAGATACTAGGCCACACATATCAATTCAACCGTCATAACTTTTATCTTCAGGTAGTTCGTTAATTAATAGTTACTAAATCATCTTTTACATATATAAAGCTCTAACGTTATAATAAAAAACCGTAGTATTTATAATAGAAGAAGGGTCGCCCTACCCCTCCCCCTAACTAACGGAAAACTGCTATTATTTAACTTCGACTCTAGCAAGTTCACGAGGCGTTCTAGTAGAGGAATCAGTCCGTTATAGTGTGTTCTAAAGGCTAGAAGGGCGTACCGACTCTCTATAGGTTAATATTCCGCTACTTACGATCTCTTTTGTCGATCCGTTTAAACTCGGGTGTTTTCCTCTTAGTTAGAAATATACAAGAGCCGCCGGGGTATCTGATAAGATGCTCGCTCGGGCGGGCTGAGGTGCTGAGTGAGGCTTATATAATTGGGCGCGCCCGGGCGCGCCGATATTAAAAGCGCGCCCGGGCGCGCATCTATTGGGCGCCCGCCTGGACCCGGGATCGTGGGGTTTCTGCGCCTGGAACCGGGATTGTGGAGTCTCTGCGATGCTCCTGGACCCGGGATCGTGGGGTTTCTGCGSTAC